>QNQO01003757.1:0-46223 GCA_003290165.1 Berberis thunbergii | reverse complement strand
ATAATTCATACATTTTATACTCCTTAATTTATATATGTTAGTGTTTCGATTCTTATATTTTATAATAATTACTTCGTTTTTATTTCTTTTCAGGAATTTGCGCTTAAACGATGAAATCATATTAAGGCGACTGTGTAAGGAATTGCACTTGGTGGTGGTACAAAATAGAGAGAGAAATCCATAAACCTACCCATAAACCAAACCTAAACCCAACACCTAGTTCATAACCTAAAACCCATAAACCAAACCCACAAACCAAACTCACAAACCAAACCCAAAACAAACCCATCATCCACCATTCTCCACCAACATCCCACATTCTATCCCACGTTCTCCCACAATCCCATATTCTCCCACACCTAACATCACTTGCTATTCATTTGTTCTCAATCTATAAAATCAATGAAAAAGGATAGCAATAAGGAGGAGAGAGAAGGGAAAAGGAATTAGAGACAAATCAAAACCTCTCCTCTCTCACAAGTGATTCTCATCACAAGCCACCATTTATCTATCAATCACTCATTCTCTGTCCAGACCCCCCAGCAATCATCACCTCACCACCACCATCACCTCGCTACCTCCACCGCCAGACAGCACGTCGCCACCGCCAACCACCGTGAAACAGGGGTGTGACAACCCTGTTTCACGCCCGAATCTTCACCATCCTTCAACCCACATCATCCATCACCTCCATCATCACCTCTGCACGAATCCTACCACCACAACAGAACGAAGGAAGCCGCAACAGAGCTCGCAAAAATAGCAGAAACAGAGCAAAAACAGGGAGTGTCCTCTCCCTGTTTCTCTTCTGAATTTGCAGTTTTACTTGGTTTTCTTCACCCTCTCTCATCTTTTACAGGTTCTAGGACCACGTGGAGGACGAAGCCATCCGCGAAGGAGCGACGAACCGCCGGACTGAGCCGCGGCAGAGTCGCGAAACAGCCCTGAAACAGGGAGTTTTCCTTCCTGTTTTTCCTTGATTTGTTTGCTGTTTTTCTTGGTTTTCTTCACCACAATTCGTATTTTGCAGGTACTAGAGTCGAATTGGATTCGAGAGGAGCTAAAACCAGGCCGAGAGGATCGAAAACCAGGCCGCGAGAGCCGTCGTCTCGCTGGAGAAGAAGCTCGCACTTCACTGTTCCTTGTAGCAGTACTGTAGCAGGGAGGGAAATTTGAATAAAAACTGATTTTGGCTATTTCCACCGCCTGATTCGTTCTGTACCACCACAGAGAGTTTTCGACCCTTTTGTCTCGGAATTCGTGCACACCGAACTGCTGTTTGACACCCTATCGAGCTTGTGACAAGCCGAAGGAATTTTGTAAACTTTATTTTAAATTTATTTTACTGAATTTTGTGCTAAATTACTAATTACAAGTTATTTCTGAAACTGATAATTTGCTTTCACCTTGCATGTTCAAGTAGTTAAATTTGATATGCTTGGTAGTTAGAAGTACTCTTTGTCAAGCTTGAAATAATTTGTTAAGGTTTAAAAGAACATGTTATAATTTAAATTGGATTTTAACGATCATATTTTCGGTGTAAGCAAGGGATTCTCATCCCTAAGCTTCTCGTATTTAAATTCAGTAATCTAGATTTAGATAATTTTGCTAACTCATTGGTGAGTCCAAGCCCACCAAACCCATTTCATTCCATCCATCTCATTTCATTCTATCATTTTATTTTATTTTTATTATCTTTAATTTAGTTTTCTTTTAAAAACACTGTAACCCCCATTTTCCATTTAAATTAGTTTAGATAATTTCTTAAATAATCAATTGCATTCACCTTCTTCGTGGGATCGACCCGTACTTGCCGTTGTCTACCAGTTAGACACCGTGCACTTGCGGTATTACAAGTTGGTTTAATTAACCTATTAATTTGGGTTAGTTAAATCTGCATCAAGTTTTTGGCGCCGTTGCCGGGGAAGGTAGCATTGTAACTGAATTTAAGATTTATTTTCACTAATTATAAAAAATAAAAAAATAAAATTTATTTTTATTTTGTTATTTTTACACTCATTTTGTGTTTGATTTTGCAGATTACACGCTTCTCGAGGATATTGGACGATCCTGCAAAAGATCAAGCAAATTTTTATTTTTTATTTTTTATTTTTGTGAGGAGAGTTGTAATTTTATTTTCACCTCGTTTTACGAGTGTGTGGTGTAATAATTTTTATACTTTACTATTTTTCATTTTGTTTAATCACTAAAAAAAAAAAAAAAAAAAAAAAAAACCCAAAATTTTCTAAGTCAAAAGAAATTATAGGGAAACAATTTTACTTGTTACCCAATAATTTTTTTTATGATTTAGAAATCCGACTTCTAAGACCAAGACTAGTAAATTTATTTGCATGTGCTTGTGTGTTGATTAAAACTGATAAAAAGAAGTCGGACCTTTTTTTTGAATTGTGCTAACTTTTTGTGCAGATTGGAATACGCACACTGTAAGTATTTCTATCACACGCAATGTATTAGCGACCGGGTGCTTGGTGTAATTGGTTGAAATTGTGTGATTGGTTGTTTAATTTCTGTAATTGTGGATGCTAAACTTTAGTAATTCATAATAAGCAGACCCAGCTTTTAAATAGAAACTGGTGGGACTTGATATCCCCACCTCATCACTCCAGCTGTGTGCAACCAATAACCTAACATAATTAAAATCAATTAGCAAGTTAGATAGAGCATTCTCTTAGGTACGGTGTTCATAAGACAACCAAGACCAAGGTGAATCCAGTAATTTTTGTGTTGACCGCTGCTAAAAGTGACGATGGGTTTAATCATTCAATGAACTCCGAGAGGCCACTGCTACAAGGGTAATTTACCCGGTACGCCGAGTCATAAGTAAGCTACGATCCACAAGAAGGATTGGTGTAACTAACAGTTTTGGGTTAGGAACACAAGCCTCAAGTGTGCATTTAACATCACATCGTTCTCACATCTATTGGCTTACAGAGCGGTAGCACAAGGAAGTACTTAATTGGACCATTGTGACCTCCTTCTCTTGTGCGATAATCCGGTTTCTTTGAAACAAAACTCTAGCCTACTGATTTTGAACTTTGCGGTGTAAAGTGTATACTCTTAGGATCAACTTGTAGCACCCATCGTTGTGTCATAAAGATTACATAAGAAATAATTGTCCCCCAAAGATAAAAAGATAATTGATCTAAAAAACGTTTATTGCTTAGGGCAGCATGTTTCTTGTGCATTTATTGGTTGCTGATTACGTGTGAGTCTGTGCATATTTTGTTTAGAGTTAGTGATTTTAAAAAAAAAAAAAAAAAAAAAAATGAACACAAGGGATTATCCAGCCTATTTTTCCGAGCAAGTCAATTCATTTTATGACATGCGACGACCTGAGTATGATCCATATTATTACCCAGGTCTAGCTTATCATTCTGACTTCTCATGGACTCATGGTCAGTACCATGAAAGCCCTCTAGACACTCCTCAGACTCCTCAAGCTTTCATTCCTGATAATGAGTTAGAGGCTATCATGAACATTTTTATACAGCGAACAGGGGAAATGCTTGAGCAAAATTTTCAGGCTATCACAGATTTGACAACTATTTTTCAACAAAACTCTCAAGCTATCCGGAAACTTGAGATGACTGTGAGTCAGATAGTTGAGTCACTTCCTGAGATAGAGTCAGATAAATTCCCTAGTGACTCATTTATTGATGAACCTGTCAATTATGAGACACTACAAACATCTCCTTCCCATGTTGACTCATGCCTCTCTAGTGACTCATGCATCGAATCAACCTGTGACCATTCTTTAGAGTCTCCTCTTGACTGTTTAGAGGCTTGTTTGACTCAATTTAGTTTAGACTTTGATGTTGATGATTCCATTAGGGAAGTCAATGATTTGCTTGACTCAGTCCCCATTATGGATCCTAGTTATAAATGGCAGTCTAAAGTGAAGCCTCTTCCACTCAGTGAGTCAAAATTAGCCCCATCAGTTGAGCCACCTGAGCTTAACCTTAAACAATTACCTGACACCCTCAGGTATGCATTTTCAGGCGATGAGTTGTCTAGACCAACATCTCTATGTGATTCATGTGATGAGCCTGTACCACTTGATATATCCATCGTCTCATCTACTTGCATCACATTCCCATTTACTAAGGCTACTTTCACCGATCCCTTGTTTTGTAATGAGGATTTCAGTTTTCACCATCCTGATGTGAAAATTATCCAATCATCCGATTTGGAACCAGACATAGGATGTTCCCATTTTGGAGCACGCAAGGATCATTTGTTGTGTATGACTACTGGTCACTTTTGGAATGTCCTAGCGTGTTTGGTGCCCCATGTGATTATTATATTTTGGTGGACTGATCCTCAACTGTTCAGGTTGTTGATATACGACCATGGACTAAGTGTTTGTCATATTCTTCCTCTACACTTTTTGATACACCATTTTTAGGAAGAATATTTGTCGGGCTGATGACGGTAAACCAAGCGCTCCTAGGAGGCAGCCTAGCTTTAGTTGTGTGTCTTTGCTGTTAGTCTGGATTGATTTTCGAGTACCCTATTTAGTTGTGTTTCACTCATACTCGTTAGCTCCGTAACAGTTTTGACTTCCAACTTGCTTTTTCTTTTTCGTTTTCTTTGTTAGTGTCGAGTCTGCATTTTATCGATTTCTAATGAAAACTCCATGATTCTTATGTTTCTGAGCCTCATTGATGGATGACTTCTTGGAAATTGGTAAAATCTTCACCGCGGTAATACTGTTCTAACCTCCTCTCATGTACTTACTTCATTCATTTGTCAGAATTATTTTGTTAAACATTGAGGACAATGTTTGGATTAGGTTTGGGGGTAGGGTTCATGAGTCGGTGAAATTTTCATTTTTTTGTAGTGTTTTCTTTTCTTATTCTAAAAAAAAAAAAAAAAAAAATTGCTTTTCTATCAAGAAAACTTGGTCTTTTGTGATTATGAAAATGAATTTTAAATGTTTTATGCTCAAGAAAATGCAAGCTAACTTGACATATTGGTATATTGATAAAGACTGAAAGTTTAGTATAATCCTTAAGTTAGATCTAGTTCATAAGATTTTTCAACTCGATTATCTTTCCACCATGAGCCATGTTAGCATAACTTGAAGTTGATGAGTGAAATATATACTAGAAAACCTTAGAATAATAGTGGAGACTTAACCCTGAAAGTTTTGCGCCTTTCTATTTTTCTGAGGGTTATACATAAACTCTGATTTTTCTTGAGTCCGTATTATCTCGTTGATGATCTCATTATTCTCATTTTTCTAATCAATTGCTTTGGGAATGACATCAAAATTGAATTATTACACTAGAACTTCTTGGCTTATTCAATTGAGATGTCATAATACTGACCCGAACTTAGGAAATGATTTAGGCATTTTTTTTCTTTAGACCATTAACTAGCCTTTTTAACTTACCCATAACATTAACTTTTTGTAGCCTTTTGAGCCATAGATTAACCTTTTATTTGTTAACCCATTAACCTTTACCCAATTTTTCTGGGAATGTGTACGGATGAATATACTTGGTGTAAAAAGGGCATGAAAAAGCAAAATATGAGATATTTCATAAATCCTCTATGGAAGAAAGAAAAAGAAAGAAAAGAAAAAAGAAAAAAAAAAAGAAAAAAGAAAAGAAAAGAAAGCAGAAGAAAATGTGAATGAGGATAAAGATGTAAGAATGAAGAAAAATTGATGGTGCGCAACATTGATTTAATCTTGACAGCCCTAATTGTTCGTATAATGGGTGTATACATTCCTAGAAACCTTTGACGTTCCTTAGTAACTGTTAACCAAGCCCCATTACAACCCAACAAAGTCCTAGTTGATCTTAGGAAAAGGTTGGTTTCGTAGATGTGGAGATTTAATAACCAAGACCTATGGTGTTTGATTCAACATTCCCAAAAGTAACTGATATTCCTGTCCATGAGATCATGTTCATTCCATTCTTGAAAAGTCCGTTCTTCATATTACTATATGTGAGATGATTGTTTTCCATCATTTACTCTTTTCCTCACATATAAACTGAGTGAAATACCAAATCTCTGAGTGCTTTATTGTGAGTGACATAAGAGGTTTGAAGTCAAAACAAACTTTCTACAGGAGATTTAGTCATTGTTTTACTCTGAAATGAAAAGTTATGTTGACAGTGCTATCCACACACACACATTGAGTTGATGATGATTATGAATTTTTTCTAACCTTTGGAGAATAATAAATTATTTGGAGATTTGTTGATACACTAAAATGACACTGTTGGTTTCCTGCATTTCTTGAAGTTTTAAAATAAGTTTTTTGTGACTAAGTTTTGTTGAGTCAGTAATGTTTGTGGGTAACATTTTCTGGAAACCCTCACGAGACTATAACTCGTCCACTAGAGGTAATCTAGGGGTTTAAAGCCTTGTTGCACGTTTAAGGTAAGTGCAACCGATGATTCCTGCGAAAGTGAGTTAGAATTTTATTGTTTTGCTCGAGGACTAGCAAAATATAGGTTTGGGGGTATTTGATATACACATAATTCATACATTTTATACTCCTTAATTTATATATGTTAGTGTTTCGATTCTTATATTTTATAATAATTACTTCGTTTTTATTTCTTTTCAGGAATTTGCGCTTAAACGATGAAATCATATTAAGGCGACTGTGTAAGGAATTGCACTTGGTGGTGGTACAAAATAGAGAGAGAAATCCATAAACCTACCCATAAACCAAACCTAAACCCAACACCTAGTTCATAACCTAAAACCCATAAACCAAACCCACAAACCAAACTCACAAACCAAACCCAAAACAAACCCATCATCCACCATTCTCCACCAACATCCCACATTCTATCCCACGTTCTCCCACAATCCCATATTCTCCCACACCTAACATCACTTGCTATTCATTTGTTCTCAATCTATAAAATCAATGAAAAAGGATAGCAATAAGGAGGAGAGAGAAGGGAAAAGGAATTAGAGACAAATCAAAACCTCTCCTCTCTCACAAGTGATTCTCATCACAAGCCACCATTTATCTATCAATCACTCATTCTCTGTCCAGACCCCCCAGCAATCATCACCTCACCACCACCATCACCTCGCTACCTCCACCGCCAGACAGCACGTCGCCACCGCCAACCACCGTGAAACAGGGGTGTGACAACCCTGTTTCACGCCCGAATCTTCACCATCCTTCAACCCACATCATCCATCACCTCCATCATCACCTCTGCACGAATCCTACCACCACAACAGAACGAAGGAAGCCGCAACAGAGCTCGCAAAAATAGCAGAAACAGAGCAAAAACAGGGAGTGTCCTCTCCCTGTTTCTCTTCTGAATTTGCAGTTTTACTTGGTTTTCTTCACCCTCTCTCATCTTTTACAGGTTCTAGGACCACGTGGAGGACGAAGCCATCCGCGAAGGAGCGACGAACCGCCGGACTGAGCCGCGGCAGAGTCGCGAAACAGCCCTGAAACAGGGAGTTTTCCTTCCTGTTTTTCCTTGATTTGTTTGCTGTTTTTCTTGGTTTTCTTCACCACAATTCGTATTTTGCAGGTACTAGAGTCGAATTGGATTCGAGAGGAGCTAAAACCAGGCCGAGAGGATCGAAAACCAGGCCGCGAGAGCCGTCGTCTCGCTGGAGAAGAAGCTCGCACTTCACTGTTCCCTGTAGCAGTACTGTAGCAGGGAGGGAAATTTGAATAAAAACTGATTTTGGCTATTTCCACCGCCTGATTCGTTCTGTACCACCACAGAGAGTTTTCGACCCTTTTGTCTCGGAATTCGTGTACACCGAACTGCTGTTTGACACCCTATCGAGCTTGTGACAAGCCGAAGGAATTTTGTAAACTTATTTAATTTATTTACTGAATTTTGTGCTAAATTACTAATTACAAGTTATTTCTGAAACTGATAATTTGCTTTCACCTTGCATGTTCAAGTAGTTAAATTTGATATGCTTGGTAGTTAGAAGTACTCTTTGTCAAGCTTGAAATAATTTGTTAAGGTTTAAAAGAATATGTTATAATTTAAATTGGATTTTAACGATCATATTTTCGGTGTAAGCAAGGGATTCTCATCCCTAAGCTTCTCGTATTTAAATTCAGTAATCTAGATTTAGATAATTTTGCTAACTCATTGGTGAGTCCAAGCCCACCAAACCCATTTCATTCCATCCATCTCATTTCATTCTATCATTTTATTTTGTTTTATTATCTTTAATTTAGTTTTCTTTTAAAAACACTGTAACCCCCATTTTCCATTTAAATTAGTTTAGATAATTTCTTAAATATCAATTGCATTCACCTTCTTCGTGGGATCGACCCGTACTTGCCGTTGTCTACCAGTTAGACACCGTGCACTTGCGGTTATTACAAGTGGGTTGAATTAACCTGTTAATTTAGGTTAGTTAAATCTGCATCAAGATGTGATTAGGGGTCTCCCCTTGATTGTCCAATGGCATGTACTGTGCCATGATCGCGCGGATCTCCGAGTCCATATATCTCTGCAGAAACAATTTACAACATGAGTGATGTGTGGCAACGGCTAACAAATGGGTATGAACAATGGCAGCAGGCTAGAGTCTCATTGATGACGAAGAATTTCAGAATATAGATACGCCAGTGGGAATTTGTATACACATAAAATCTACTATAAGAAAACAACTCTTTTTTTTAACCACATCATTTGTCAAAGAGGTTTGTGTTTTCCAAACTTAGGTCCGAAGACCAAGTTAAATTCTATCTAACGTGTGAAAATATAGACATGCTCATTTTCAACCCCTTTCAAGTTTAATATTTGGTGTTTTCTCACATCGGGAAAATCAGGGGAAGTTAGTTCATTCGTCATAAAAATGATTTTCTCTACAAAAAACAGACTTAAGCAATAATAACAAGAAAAGAAAGCAAACAAAAAAGCATACCCTGATTTTGTACTTGTACATGGCATACCCTCCAATTGCAGTAGTAATCAACCCGAGGAAAATGACCCACACGGCATACCCAGCAAGAAAACTGTGACATGGCAAATGAAATTAGCTTGGTTCAAGCTTGTTGATGTTTAAAAAGCTGAGGAAAATTTTCTTCTTTACCTTGAAATGTTTGTTTCCTCGAGTAAGTCAGGAAGCATATCAGATCTGCTGAAGTATAATATTTTATTGATAACAGAAAGGGCGCCATTAGTAGTCATTTTGATTACAACTTCATTTTCATGTGGAAATCATTAGTAGTCATATGTGGGGTTATTCATCCAACCCCTACCATCACATGGATTTTATTAGTACTGTAAACCAACCAAAAAATCTATTGGCGAAAAATAAATAATTATGAGAAGAAAAAAATCACACCTAGTTGCGCCACCTCTAAAACCATGGGTTTTAGACCAATGTTTGTGAAGAGATGAATACCAACTTCTCTTTCACCTTTCTTCTTTAAATACCTAGTATCTTCAGTTTCTGCTTCTCCATTTTCTTGTTCTTGTCATTCTCATAATACCTGCAAATGGAGGTAAAGAGAAGCAGCAATCAGTAGATATGGCTATCAATAAGGGATACTCTGTATTTAACCTGTGATTCACATAAATGCATCAGATTCTGATAATTAGATTATCCACAAACAAATGCATATATCAGTTTTGAAGAAGAAAACTTTAATAGAAAGTGTGATGAAGCTTGCCAAACAATCAATATTCAAGGAACAAAGAACAAAAAAGAAACAAAAAAGGTTTCTTGCCATTAGAGAAATGTGGTCTAAACTGAAATATTAGAATAAAGTACTAGACTAAAAAGAATCAGATATTCCAAACAAATTTTAGAGCTAGCCAAGCAATTATCACATTTCTGTCCATTTCTTCTTATATTAAAATTATTAAGAGGAAATGGAAAATATTCCAAACATGAAATAAATAAATTATTAGACTATGAAATCAATACATAAGAAAGTAAGTTGATTCAATATATAAACCGAAAAACTTCTGTCATCTTTCTTCATGAATTGTTAATGACTGTCATTGGTAATATAGTCTGTTGTCCCAAAGGAAATTTAATCCACAGAAAGGGTTCTTATTGTTATTTCAGAAAAAAATATAAGAAACAAAGTTTCTGGTACTTTAAAACGAAAATGAGCAAGACTGCAAACCACGGTAGGATATCTCAAGCTAAATGTCTAATACTGTTGCCGACAGGTAGGAACAATTCACTGTCGCATGTTCAACTCTTACATAAAACCAATCAAACAGTACACATATTACTACGAATTCTGCTGCAAGATTGAACTTTACTCCAAAAGGTATTTTCTAACCTGTGCAAATCAGGAGATATATGAATCAGGAGCCGTAGGGTTCACAAAAACAAAGTGTACTATGTTCTCACCTATTTGCACATTAAGAATAGATGGTTTCAGGCGAGTTGTATATTTTCACATTGGTAAAGATCTTCTTGGCATCAGTGACAAACATCTCGAAAGTAATATAATATTGATCTGATTCCAACCTCTTCAACATTGTTCTCAAATCTGCACTAACACAAACATCAATTAAAGTGTGAGAGATCCAGTATGAATGACAATGCTAACTTTATTTCAAACCAAAATAAATAAAAGTATCTTCTGAAATGCCTCTGCACGCCATAACAAAAAACATGGTGAAAACTGCAGTCTCGCTTATGGGTCTTAGAAGAAATTGTAACAATCAGGCACTTCCCTTGCATCAACAAGTTGCTTGAATGGCAAGGCCAAATCATCAGGGGATTCAGTCATCATCTATTGAAATACAAACACATAGAGACAAAGAAAGTCATATGATACAAATAAAATGAAGGCCAAGAAATCACATATATAATACAAAGAACATGAATTGATTGTACTTACAAAGATGGAAATAAGAATAATTTCCTCGAGGTAGCTGATGTAAATATCTGGAATGTGGGAGATGAGGTGCCAATCGTCGCCCTTGTCCTTCTCGCATCTTTGTATAGATCAGGATGGCAATCTTCAATCTCCAAAGATTGAAGAGAGGTGAGGTGTTGCAGCCACTCTGGAAGCATTCTCAGACTGTGGCAACTCTCTATTCCCAAATATTGAAGCATAGTAAGGTGTCGAATCCCCTCTGGTAGAGCATTCAACTTGGGCAAACCATAAAGTGTTAAACGTTGAAGGGAAATGAGGTGCAAAAAACCATCCTCTTGCTGATCCTCCCTTGATGTGAGTTCCAACTCTGTACAGCCTGAAATGAATAACTTCTGGAGAGAGGTTAGATATTGAAGCTCCTCTGACACAGATGCTAGACTGTCTCAAGCTGTAATCTCCAATTCTTTAAGAGAGTTGTTGAAGCCGTCTTGGATCCCCATCACTGGCAAACCTCTCCACGGCTGTTGCTTCTTCCCCACTTCCACTTGTGACTTACCCCTCCACTGCTTAAATCTTGCACCTTCCAGCCATCGCTGCCCTGTTTCTGAACAGAAACAGAGCAAAACAACTCTGTCCCAAGCCAAGACAGCACTTTGCCAGGACTCTTTAATGAGAAAAATGCATAAAGATAATAGTATACAAGAAAAATTACCATTACGAAAGAAAATGGAGGTATATTATATAGAAACGGACTTAGGATAGGAAAAGCCATTACCTCAACCTCAATTGCTCAAACCTTCCATGGTTAATCATTTCAATAAAATCCTTGATGAATGGGAGATACACGCTTTCACGCATCTTGAGGGGGGTGAACGGCTTCACCCCCCTCCCTCACTGGTTCCCTCGCCATTTAGAATTTCCTTTTAATAAGTGTCACTTTATCCATGCAATATTACTTGAAATGTGATTCCCAATGGTTACTACATAATATTCCTACTCCCCAAACCCCCGCTCAACCTAGCTACTCTACTCCCGGTCTTACTGTCCTATCCAACCTCGGCATTACCTACTCCATATTAAACTCCTCCACGATGAACTTATCTTGTGAACATTAAAACCTTACCCCTTCACCTAGACATTCTGTTTTTCTTTTTCTTTCCTTGCCAGCCTTTAACTGCCAACCTTATTTTTTCATCAAAGTAGAAGATAAAGCATCAGAGAAGTGAGTAGTTGGATGCTTAATCACCAACAGAATGCAATCATCTCCTATAATTTTATTGTGGCCATACCTTCAAAACAGTAGCAAACTGTTCATTCATTGGATCGTATTTCTCCACTCCATACTTCCTGAATACCTGAGAGGAGGCATTCTCAAGACTTTAGTTTCTAGAATATACTCTAGAATTTATATATAGAATTAACGACCTACACAAAGAAATGATGCAGAAGTTACATTTTTTTAAGACAAGGCAAAACAATAAAAAAAATTTAATTATAGGGAGCTAGAGTGAGAAATTCTCCCCTTCAAAGAACACCCAATACAAAAGATAAATATCTTTTTTTAATCTAAAATTGGGGCTTAATGGACCACACTTTATCCATCCATTACCAAGCTACTACAGGCTACTATGTACATCGTAAAATGCCAAAGCAAATACTACGTCACCTCAGCAAGTTGCTTGTTGGTCATTTCAACACCTTCTAAAAGTGTTTTCAGCAGTGGAACAACACCAGTAGAGTCTTTTGTTTGATCTATCTTCGAAAAGCTATCTTTAACAACTGCTGAAGCTCTTCCTAGATTGTCAGCAACATCTAATAAGCTCTTTGCAAAGTTCTGCAGCATTTACGAGAAGTAAGATTTCAAGAGTAAGTAATAATAATAAATAAATAAATAATCAGATATTTGATACAGATCATGGATAATTCAAGAAATTCTAACCTGGATGGCAATCTTTTTGGAGTTCTCTGATTCTATTCTTGTTCTGTCCATTATCGCTAGCGTATCTGCATAGCCCCTGAGAACACTATCTTGCATGCGATTCATCTCCGCACGCTTATTCTTGAACAAGTCTTCCTTCACAGTCAGAAGAAATTCTAATTTGCGAATGTATGCTTCTTCCTTCTCACGTTTGGCTTCTGCACTAGCCTTTGGGGTCTCCTCATCGGTAACAGGTGCCTGTCCATCAGCAGGCTTGTTTGTCTGTTTCTTAGACGGTAACGAAGGCCAATTTTGTGAACTAGTGGTATCAAAAATTAGATAATTAAATAAAGTCGCCTTCAAAACAAAACAATATAATGTCAAACACTCCAATAAAACTAAACTCTGAGAATTACTTTTTGTCCAATTTATGGGTAGCAAATTTATGCTAAGAGAACATTACTTTCAGTACTTTAAAATGAAACTAAAGTTATGTGAATAGCCTATCTATTTTCTTGATTAAGTTGCATTACCAATTCTACAAGGAGAAAAAATGCAATAAGGTAATCATTCTTACCTGCTCAGGTCAGTATCTGAAGATGGAGGGAAGTAGAATAGCAACTTCTGAAGATGAAGGGTAGCCACTTTTCTATTGGGTAGCCACCTGTTACGTATAGAAAATTTAGTGACCTCAAATATCTCATTACATTAAGCGAACTAGACACAAAGTTTATACACAGTTCATCTGATCTTTAAGTACGGGGCATCCTCAAGGGATTGAACATAAATTTGTTCATATCGTAGCATGGAGAAATCTAATAGGTTTTTGTTTATTCCAATCTAATTGTACTGATTCCTACATGCTTCCACCATGCATTATAGTTATAGATGGTTGATCATTAAATAGGAAGCAAATAAATGATTATTCCATCACTTTTACAAATTAGCACATTGAGTACCTCAGTTATTTCATATATAAATAGCCAACATCAGCACATTCACTAGGTCGTAATTCACCCATATGAACAAGTTTTGTTCCCTAAGTGTCTACCTCAACTATGTATATTGACAGTTTGCAAAGCAGATCATACTCTAATATTGCAACCATGGAGTCCATTTTATCATAATACAAAAGTGCTCCATTTGAGTTTCAATAGGAAAAAAAAAACTCTCATAAGTAATATGTTTAGCAGTAACTTTTCTATTTAATCTTGATTCTCAGTATGAAAAGTTGAAAACATATCAAATAGGCACCAAAACAATGAAGCAAAGTAGGTAGGTAATATACAGCTTATAGCATAAGTAGTCAATACTGAAGACCAGCATAAGTAGGTAGGTAATATACAGCTTCTGTCATCAGTAGTTCATATATCCTAAAGATGAAAAAATTTCAACTAAGCTACTTGATCTGCACCAGTAATGACCTACCTGGCCTGTAGTTCTGCAACCTTGAGAAGCAATATTCTCTCTCTTTCAGAAACCTCGGCCTGCCCAAAAAAGAAATAAAATAAATCATAATTATCCTCTTTTATGACCTTTACATAATTATCCTCAGAAATCCTGTAAATCGGATTAAATGTTAGTGGAACAGAATTGCTTGAAGCTGAAATCATGAGGTCAACAGATAATATTGCTAGAGATCACTCACTTGTTTCCCTTGAATTCACGGCGGACTCTCCTAAGGTCAGCAGTCTGAGGGAAAGACCCAATGGTCGTGGTTGGGAGGATTGGAAGGTTTAACTTCTTCTGCTGAGCATCCAATCTGGCATCCACATTTGTAGTTCTGCGGTGATCAGAGCCCTTCAAAGCAGCAGCCTGAGCAAATATAGACAGTAAAGATTAGTAAGCATGAAAAGTTGTGAAACAGGAAAATACAAAATATCCTCAGATCACTTGCGGCTTTTTGAACGCCCTCATTTGTCACCCTTGGGGAGGATTTTCTTGAAGCTTGAGCAGCTGCATTAGCAGAGAAAAAAGCCTGTCAATATAGCAAATACAGTGAGACAAACACAACTATATTTATTCGCTGTTTAGTATAATTATAAATATTTATAGATCTGGGTAAATCAAATTGCCAAGTCCCAGTATGATAGCATGCACTATAGGGTCCGAGGTTCTTAGGAAAACATCAAAGTGACATTAACCACCATACTGAACAATTATAGGGCCATAAAATTTGATTGATGCATGCCAACAGCAAACATACAAAAATAGAAACTTTTGAACTAAAGATAAGAATGGATACCTCATCCTTTTGGCCAGACAATGCCTTCGCCAAGGCGTTCACTTCAACAACCTTCTCTGCAGCAAATGCAAGCCATGATTTGATTTCATCATCTAGCTGGGTCTCGTTGATCAAATCGACAGCACTGTGGAGGAGTGAGCATGAGGTGGAAACCACCAACTTGTCTGAATAGGATAATTGATATCATGATAAATCAGTTCAACCTGATTGATAAATAAATAAAAACTAGTGCATTGTGTCTCTAGGATGATTACCTTTGCCACAATGCCTACAAGAGTCTTAAGGGTACTGACAGACGCAACAAAATCATTAGCCCAGATATTCCTTCCATCAACCACACCAGCAAAGAGGTATTTGTCCGAAGGGAATCCACCTTTAATCAGATCAAAGGTTTGAGTCCCTCGAACCAAATCAAACCCTACTCCTGTAACACCCTTCAAAGAAGTGACTGTCTTGTATGCCTCAGCTGGAACATCAGCAAAGTATGTCTCAATGATAACATTAAGGCTATACAAAGTTGATTCTAGTTCAGAATAGGCCTGAGTAAATGCTTGAAGTTGGTGAGCCTCAAGATCCAACACTAGGGTGGGCTCATCAAACTGAATCCAGGAAGCACCGACAGCCTTCAACTCAGTAACTACTTCCCTGCAAAAAATGTGATCATCATTCATTAGTTCTAACTAATTGGAGTGGGCATACTAGGAAATATAGATAGCAACACTCATGGGCAGACTTACTTGTACACTGGAAGAATGCTTCCGAGAAGGGAGAGAAGAGAAAAGGATTTCTCTACACCCTTGGCGGGCTTTGATAGCAACAAGTAAGAGACAGGGCCTACAAGGACTGGGATGGTCTCAAGGCCAAGCTGCAAAACAGAAAGAAGGAAAGATTTATGGAGACTTAACCATTACCAAGTAATATCAACATGGCATAGCTCTACCATTACAATTCGACTAATAATAAAATTCCTGAGTGCACATACCGCCTTGGCCTCTTTGTATTCATTCACTGCCTTGTGGGAAGAATAAGTGAACTTGGTCTCTGGTCCCAACTCAGGGACAATGAAATGGCTGCATCAATTAGAACCCAATACACAAAACTCCATGGATCAATGAAACTTGTTTGAAATTATGAAAAAGGATATCATCACTTACTAGTTGGTGTCAAACAACTTGGTCATTTCCATTGCAGGTACAGAGGCATTTCCTCTGGCCATGGAGAAGTAGGTGTCAAACCCAATCTCACCACCAGTCCAGTTGTATCTGGAAGGAACAGCTTCGATCATCGCTGTAGTGTCAAGCACTTGATCATAGTATGAAAAGGAGTTGCTGGGGATGTACTTGATCCCGACCGAAGCCATTTGCTTCCAAATGGAGGACCTGAGATCAACAGAAACCTTCTGCAAATCCTCGACAGTGGTCTTGCCATCCCAGAAAGATTCCAAGGCGAACTTGAGCTCTCTTTTGGGGCCCATGCGAGGATATCCAACAATATGTGATGCCATTTTTTCTGGTTCACATCAAGAAAAAAAATCAAAATCTCATGGTACCCAAACAACTAATTGCAAAGAAAATGTTGCATACGAATTACCCCCATATATATTTTAATGATTTAATCTAGATGTGAATGCACGTGTGATTGTGATAACCAAATTCAGTTCAATTGAGTTTCTTCAAAATAATGAAAATCAAAGAGTTGAGTGGACGAGTATCGAATGGGGTGGGTGTTTCACTTGTATTAGTACATTATAAAAACTGAAAACACATTTAGAAAGCACAGGAGATCCGCAAAAACAAGTTTGTAGGAATGAATCTAAACAAGATCTCCATAAATCTTTAGTAACTAAATGAAAAATAAGAGTTTCAGATCCATCTCAATCTTTATCTAGTAAAGTATGTGTGATGCAAAGAAGAAACTGAAGGGGATTTAACGAAAACAGATGTTGGAAACCTACAATGGCAAGTTGGGTGGGATCTCTGAGTTAAGATCAGATCTGAAATTGTTCAAAAAGATTACACTAGCAGCATTGCTGAATTGAAAATCTTTTATGACATAAAGATGCAAAAATGTAAAGTAACTCTAAAATTACAAAGAGTCTCCCTAAATTTTTAGAAATCCGAAACTTGCACAAATAGAACATAAAGCAATGCCAATCAATCCATCGAAACAAACACCGAAATTGCAGAGATTGAAACTAGAAAATGTAACAAAACAAGAATGAAGAAGGTGTTAGTTAAGCAAACCTAAGTTGTGTCTTCATTTCATTCAAGCTAACTAAAAATTAGTACAAAAAAGCAGAGAGAGAACTCAACGATTGATCGTTCAGAGCATAGATTGAACTACATTCACTTAATCGAAGCTAAAAATCACACACATTAGAGAGCTTAAGAAGGAAGATCTAAACAAGCAGATAGCGATCTTTCAAAGAAAACTTACGAAGTATAGGGTCACAGATTGAAGAACCAATCCCTAGAAGAAGAAGCTCTCTCTGTCTCGCCTTCTACACTCTTCGAATTGCCTTCTCGACCGACTACTGCTCCTCCTCGGCTTCTCCCTCTCTCTTTTCTTCTCCTTCTTTCTTTCCCTCTCCTTGAAATTTTAGGGTTTGAAGCAAATTATGGGTTGAAAATTGCAGAGTTGGGGGGAGACGGAGCGGGAACGCAAAGCGAGAAGCAATTTTTTTCTCAAAATTTTGCCCGCGAGAAATCGACTTACTTCTCCAGACGTCTACGTGCAACACACGTGCACTTTTGCAATGGTTTTAAGCCGTTAGGCACTATAGCCACGATTTTTAACCATGGCAATCACACCAACGGTTTAGAATCGTGGCCAAGCCTTTTTTAGCCACGGTTTTAAGCCGTTGGGCACTATAGCCACAGTTTTTAGCCGTGGCAAACACACCAACGGCTTAGAACCGTGGCCACCCCTGTGTAGCTAATCAGGCCTTTTGGTGTAGTGTGTGTTATTCATTCCACTTTTCGTGTAAAATCAGTAATTTCTGATAATAATGTGAGTATGATATAGTACTTCAATTCTAAGCTTGAGAACATGCCTGTATTTTCATTACTACGTGTGGTGGGTTTGTTTCAAGTGTGTCATTGGGTGTGATGGACATAATGAAATAATGAAGCTGCTTATAAAGGTGGACAGATGGTGATTGTTTATATTGACATAGCAAAAGTCCTTACAAACACTTTTTCTTCCCTTTTTTTGTTTCAAATGAAATAGGGAAAAAAAATAATGCAAACCCAAAGACAGTTATACCTAACTTGATTGTCAAAAGAGAAAGAATGGCTCCCTGCTTAGTGCATTATCTCATGTATATGTTATATAGGCCTACAACTTGGTATAATGCCATTGATGGAAAATGCATATAGGAGTTTCATATTTATTTCAATAAATATCTAAGAAAGAACAACTATGTTTAACAATAGGGGTAGAAACTGAAGTTTTTGTGATGAATTTGTCTTTTGTCAATTTGGCAAGCCTTCACTCATCTTCTTATCCTTTGATAATCAAATCAATTTCACTTACATTTTACAGGTGTTGGAAAGTCATGCCTTTTTCTGCATTTCATTAATAAACACTTTCAAACAATGCACGACTTAACTATTGGTGTTGAATTTGGAGTAAGGATGGTAAAAATCGATAATAAGCCAATAAAGCTACATATATGAGATTTTAGAAGAAGGCAAATAATTGTATTCGAACTTGGTGTACCGCTAGAGTGTTAATTGTGTATGCTTGAATTTTAGATAACGATAGACGCAATTTTATCTTTATGACAAATTAGTGTTGGAAAAAAATTAAAACAACAAGGGAAACTCTCAAAATTTTGCAATAATTTTTATGTTTCGTTGTCCGCGTCATGTGCAACATGAACTTCTGTAGTATTTTGTTTTGTTGTTGATATAAGTTTTTCTTATTTTGTCATTTGAAAGCTCATCTAGAGGCCATTGCATTTTACTTATACATGAATATATTCGTGCAGTGCATCCATTTTACAGTTTTTTTTCATAATAGATAGCAATAGTTAATATCTCTACTTTCATGTTTTGAAGACGTAGAAATTTTTACAATTTTCTTCACAACTTCATGTAGGTGTTTGCTTTTATACTGAATCATAGACATCTGCTTTCCAATTCTGATAATAAAAAAAAGTAACGATTTGCACGCGTAGCGTGCGTCGACGACTAGTACCTTTTTAACTTGATTGATGTGTCCAACTAACTCCACAATACCACCTCAATAAGTTATTAAAGAAAAATTAGGGGTAAAAATCGGTTCAACTTCCTACAACAGTTTATCAGGTATCGGCTCATCTTCTCTCACTTTCACCACGATTTTGATTCTGTTTGTCTCTATTTCTCAGGACTCAAGTTGGTGAATGTTATTGGTGTTCTGCTTGAGCCTGTTGTGGTTCTCTTTAATAAGAAAAAGCAAATGTGAGAACTAATGACTATTGTTATTTTTAATAACTAATATGATTCGGCTTTTGTATATAGACACATTCTAGTTTCCATCCATTATCTTGTTCCAATGACTTTGATGTTTCATGGTTGAGATAAGGCTAGGAATCAGTTTAGCTCTATTTCTTTTAGTTTTAATTTGAAAATTTTCTTTTAATTTGTTAATTTAATACAGGAATGAAAACTCTACAAGGAAACCCTTTTAAGATGGAAAAAAAACCATGGGTAATGAATTTGAGTCCATTGTCCATGTTTTGTTTTGTGTCCTAACATCCACTTTATGTCCGGACATGAATTTGAACCCATTGTCCAAGTTCAGATTTGTGTCCAACCTGAAACTTATTGATATTCACATAATTATTACATAATATATCCCTTAATTTATACATGTTAGTGTTTCAATTATTATATTTTATAGTAATTATTTCGTTTTCATGTCTTTGTAGGAATTTGAGCGTAAACAATGAAATCATATTAAGGCGACAAGTTAAGGAACGACAATTAGTCGATTCTAACGGTGGTATAAAGCAGATGGTCACAAACCTAAACCCAAAACCTAATTCATAACCTAAACCCAAAACCTAATCCATAACCTAAACCCAAACCCAATGCCAAGCCCAATCCTACCCAAAGAATATTCTCCAAATTATACATTGATGAATCATCCTCTCATCTCATCCCTATTCATCTTGATCATTTTCTATAAATACAAGAGAATAGGGTGAGAAAAAGTGGAGGAAGAGAAGGGAAAAGAAGAATTAGAAAAAAATCAAAACCTCTTTCTCACTAAGTGATCCTCATCACCATCACCACCTATCCATCTCTCACTCACTCAGCAATCACCACCACAGCCACCTCGCTGCCACCACCACCTCGCTGCCACCACCACCTCCCGACAGTCACCTCGCCACCACCGAGCTCCGCCAACGTCATCACGCCACCACCACGAAACAGGGGCGTGACAACCCTGTTTCGTGTCAAACTTTCACTCCATCACCGTCCCTGTCCCTATTCTTGTCCATCATCCATCAACCTCCATCCGCCATCGACCTGTTTCACGACAGAACACATCCGCGAGCGGTGCTGTTAACTGGAGAAGAAGGCAGAGCGAGGAGCGTTACTGTAGCGAGGGCGGGAGACCGAGTCAAATCCATTTTTGGCTATTCACACCCATGGTTCTGCTCTGTACCACCACAGAGCGTTTTGGGAACATTTTTCTCGGGATTCATGTTCTGACCACCTGCTGATCTGCTGAGTACCATCACAACGACTTTGTGTCAAACCAAAGGGATTGCATAATTCATTTTGATTTATTTTACTAAATCGTGTGCTTAATTTTTAATTACAATTTATTTCTGAATTTTTGATAAATTGCTTTCACCCTTCATGTTCGAGAAATTAAACTTGATATGTTTGGTAGTTAGAATTACCCTTTATCAATATTCAAAGCATGTGCTAAAAATATTAAGCTTAAACTTTGATTAAGTGTGCCCTAAAAAGACACTTAATACTTGGTAAGAGCGTGTTTGCTTGAAATAATTTGTTAATGTTTGATAGAAACATGATATAATTTGAATTGGATTTTAACGATCATATATTCGGTGTAAGCAAGGGATTCTCATTCCTAAAGCTTCTCGTTTAAATTTTCAGTAATTTAGATTTAAATAATTTTGCTAACTCATTGGTGAGTCCAAGCCCACAAAATCCACATTTATCTTTTATTTTATTTTATTTTTCTTATTTTTAATTTATTTTTAGTTTAGTTTTAAAAACATTGTAACTCCATTTTTCTTTAAATTAGTTTAATTAAATTATTAAATTCAATTGCATCCACTTTCCTCGTGGGATCGAGCCGTACTTGCCGTTGTCTACCAGTTAGGCACCGTGCACTTGCGATTATTACAAGTGGGTTAAATTAGCCTATTTATTTAGGTTAGTTAAATCCGCATCACTTATTCATACATTGCTTTCAAAATCGTTTTGTTTAGTTCATGATGAGTTTGAACGTGAATTTCCCATATGGACATGTTTACTCAATGTTTTTTTGTGTGTCATTTTGTGTTTAGACATGGCTTTTAGGGTAGGACATACTAGATTTTAAGACATTGGTTTGTTTTGTACTTGGTTTGGACAAGCTATACTTGGTTTGGACAAGCTATTCTATTCTAATTAGGATATCAAATCCAGACTTTCTTATTCATATCAAACATGGGTTCACGAGTTAGGAAAAACTTTCCTTCTTCAACTTGTTTTTTTTAATCCTTGTCTTCTACTCAATAGAATCTCCTCATCGTTATGTCTCCTCCTACTATCACTAAGACTATCAAGACATTCATAGACCACGCGATGTTATTACTTACCCTCTTTCTGACGATGACTCTCGTGGTTAATTGTATGCTTCTGTTGTTAATGTTGAGGCGTCGCACGCGCACCTACGCGCACCCTTTGTTCCACTATACATAGAAATGATATTGTCCCTACTTAAACACCACCTATCGGGCCTAGGTGGTGTGGGATTTTCCCCAAAAGGTCTCGTTGCTATTAGGGAGTCGATTATCTCCTTATAAACCTTTGTGATAACTTTTCCTTACTGGATGTGGGACTATTCAAGCCAACACTTTCCCAACAATCTCTACCTTGGCACGAATCATCACACATCCTACAATCCATCCACCGGTCTGCGACATCTCGAAATACACCTCCTCATCCTCAAGTCTCATGTGCAACCACGATCCTGTGGGTAGCACTCGGTGTACGAGCTCGACTATTCCCGACATTGTTGGCTCCACTTAGTCGCAACCTCCGCACTAACTCCACCTCGTCTGAACTTGTAGGATACTCCAGGACACTACCTCGGCAAGGATCTTGAGCATAATTTGGATCATTCATCTAGCGGATCGCGCACCTACGATGCTTCACTTGGTTTGTTACCTTGCGCCTATCCCCTGAACAATGTGCCGCCTGCATCTTCACCTCATTGATCGAGTCCTAGCCGAACCATCGGCTCTAATACCACTTGTTGGGGCGTCGCGTACGTGCACTTACATGCACCCCTTGGTCCAATATACATAGCAACAATATAGTCTCCACTTAAACACCACCTATCGGGCCTAGGTGGTGTGCGATTTTCCCCGAAAGGCCTCATTGCTATTTGGGAGTGGACCATCTCCTTATAAACCTTTGTTACAACTCTTCCTTACTTGATATGGGACTATTCAAGCCAACACTTTTCCAACAATCTCCACCTTGGCGCGAATCGTCACACATCCTATAATCCATCCACAGGTCTGCAACATCTCAAAATATACTTCATCATCCTTGAGTTTCATGTGCAACCATGATCCTGTGGGTAGCACTTGGTGTACGGTCTATTCCCGATGTTGTTGGCTCTACCTAGTCGCAACCTTCGCACTAACTCCACCTCGTCAGGACTTGTAGGATACTTCAAACACCACCTCGGAAAGGATCTAGAGCCTAATCTGGATCATTCATCTGGCAGACCGTGCACATACGATGCTCTACCTGGCTCGCTGCCTTGCGCCTACGCCTATCCCCTGAACAATGTGTCGCTTGCACCTCCACCTTACTGATTGAGTCACAGCCGAACCATCGTCTATGATACCACTTGTTGGGGCGTCGTGCACCCCTTGCTCCACTATATATAGCAACGATATTGTCCCCACTTAAACACAGCCTATCGAGCCTTCCATCCAGGCCTAGGTGGTGTGGGGTTTTCCTCAAAAGGCCTCAATGGTGCTTTAAGTCCCAACCATTAGATGAAACAAATCTCAACCATGAACTATCTACAAACTTATCTCTTGGTGCTTTAAGTTCTATGTGATCTGTTAAATTCTTATATTTAGGTAAATCTCAACCATCTTTGATCTCAAACACAAAACATCATTCTGAATTGTAATATATATATGATATGTCTTCGCTTACGAGTTGGGTTTAGGTTAAAGGACAAAATGTGCTATTGGGTTTGGGCCTTTCACAAAATAGAACTTTTATAAGATTTGCTCGTTACATGAAAGGTCCACACTTGAAGGGCTTGGGCATTTCACAAAGATAAACTAAATAGACGTTTTGTCAATTTAAGTTTCATATAGGTACGGCAATCTAAAGCCTAAAAAAGGGTTTAGTTTATATTTAGGTAAATCTCATCCTTTTTATATCTCCAACGTCAAACGCCATTCTGATTTGTAAGATAGACTAGGGTATTCACTGTGCCGTTGGCATGATAAAAAATTAACATGATAAATAGAGTTTATCAAAATATCAAGATAAATAAATATCAAAATGTTGGGTATGGGAATCGAGCCCATGCACTCTTATTGGGGGTTGATTGAAGGTAAAACATAAATGCTAACTTTAAGTCCCAACCATTATATGAAACAAATCTCAACCATGAACTATGTTTATTTACAAACTTATCACTTGGTGCTTTAAGTTCTATATGATCCATTAGATTATTATATTTGGGTAAATCTCAGGTGTCTTTTATCTCCAACCTCAAACACCATTTTGATTTGTAATATAGACTAGGGTAGTCCCCGTGCCGTTAGCACGATAAAAGTTTAACATGATAAATAAAGTTTATTCTACTTTAAATATCAAGATAAATAAATATCTAAATGTTGGGTATGTGAATCGTGCCCATGCACTTTTATTGGGGATTGATTGAAGGTAAGACATAAAAACTAACTTTAAGTCCCAACCATTAGATTAAACGAATCTCAACCATCAAACTTATCTTGGTGTTTTAAGTTCTATGCGATTTGTTAAATTTTTATATTTGGATAAATCTCAGCCGTCTTTTATCTCCAACCTAAAATATCATTCGGAATTGTAATATAGATATGATATGTCTTCGCTTACGAGTTCGGTTTAGGTTAAAGGACAAAATGTGCTATTGGGTTTGGGCCTTTCACAAAGTAGATTTTTTTTTAAGATGTGTCCGTCACATGAAAGGTCCACACATGACGAGCTTGGGCATTTTACAAAGACAAACTCATTAGACTTTTTGTCAATTTAAGTTTCATATAGATTCGACAATCTAAAGCCTAAAAAATGGTTTGGTTTATATTTAGGTAAATCTCAGCCGTGTTTTTATCTCCAACTTCAAATACCATTCTGATTTGTAAGATAGACTAGGGTATTCCCCGTGTCGTTGGCACGATAAAAAATTAACATGATAAATGGAGCTTATCAAAATATCAAGATAAATATATATCAAAATATTGAGTATGAGAATCAAGCTCAAGCACTTTTATTGGGGATTGATTGAAGGGAAAAATAAAGGCTAACTTTAAAACCCAACCATTAGATTAAATGAATCTCAACCATGAACAATGTTTATCTACAAACTTATCTCTTCGTGCTTTAAGTTCTATATGATTCGTTAGATTCTTATATTTGGGTAAATCTCACTCGCCTTTTATCTCCAACTTAAAAAACCATTATGATTTGTAATACAAACTAGGGTATTCTCCGTGTCGTTGGCACTACCGTAAGATGTTAAATATTTTTATCGCGGGTTATCTTTCACAGTGCCTCTCAAGGCCTTTACTGTGTTGAAAAATCTCTCGATATGCCTTTAGGAATTTTAGTTCAGTATGCTATTAGCACCTGATATATGGGCTTAAACTAAACTATAATTAAAAAAAGGGATTAAAAAGCTTTCCTAGCCCATCAACGTGAAATTAAAAAATCTATATAAATGAAACAAAGTGAAAATATGAACATTTTTTGCTACTTTAGACCGTTAGCACAACCATTCAACTTCTCATTTTTTTTGAGAAATTTTTTCAATCGCTCTTGTTTCTTAACATTTAATGCAATCACAAAATCCACCTAACCAGATGACAATAATGTGTTTGAAACATGTAACTTATAGATTTGAAATATGAAAGATTTGTAGAGAGTATTACGCTAGAGGCATGGAAAAAGGAAAATAAAGAGCTGTGCAAGATGTGAATGCGTGTAAAGTTGCGTGGTAAACAAATATGAATTGTTCCACAGAGGGAATTAATTGATGCACTTGTTCTCCATATGAAACTCAAATAAATAAGAATAAATGATGAAGGAATTTAGCATGAGCCCATTTATTCAAATAATAATTAGATGTTAGCATAAAAAAATTTATTTAATAAATATATATTTTCATTCAAGACACGTGTCACTAATCATACCCCAAGGTTGTGGCACATGTACCATTACCACTAAACATAGTTTTAGTATCTATCATGACATTCATCTTTTTAATATCTATTGAAACGTCATCTCAACCACAAATATTTGGTGTTTCTATAACGGTAGCTTAAACTAAATTAATCACAATATTTTGTGGAATTTTGACAGTCTACCATGTCATACCTTGTAAATTTGAATGTGTAATTCATCAAATAACTAAATATACAGAATGAACTACTATAATATTACTCCACATGCTAAATGTTTGAGAAGGATAAATAAATAAATATAGTTACATGTATAATCACCACCATCAACATTTGAAGAAAAAAAATCAAAATGTTGGGTATGGGAATCGAACCAGTGGGAGCAAAAAATAATCCTTAGCCAACCAGGATAAGGAAGCCCAAAGATTTGGATTGTCCCGAGAAGCCCGAAAATTACCACCAAAAGTTACAAATAGAAAAAGCCCAAGATTGGGCCCAATGCAGTCCAAGTCTGAGCCCAATACAACTCAGCATAACACTATTTTCTCAACAGAGGAGTAGTGTTTGACATTGAACACCATGCTCAGCTGAGCACACAAGCATGCAGGAGAGGTGTCTCCAAAAAGGGAAGTTACAACAACCAACTGGAGGTCACAACTATCAATGGAAGTTACAACTACCTAAGAAAAGTTACAACCATCTACAAGCAGATGACTCATTCATTTGCCATGTGTCTCACTAATCTGCCACGTGTCTCACTTATCTGCACAACTACCTAAGAAAAGTTACAACCATCTACAAGCAGATGACTCATTCATTTGCCATGTGTCTCACTAATCTGCCACGTGTCTCACTTATCTGCCATGTGTCTCACTCATCTGCCAGCAGTTTACTTGTTCTGTCTCTATAAATAGCCAAACACAAAGCCATCTGGAGGTAGCTCTTTCTTGATTTACAAATCTCTATTCAAATATAAAAAAAAAAATTCTAATGCAGTCGATTTTTCACTCCCTGCTTTGACCTTGACCTGCAAACCCGCTGACTTGCACAAGGAATGCACGTGAGCCACGGACCACCGTTGTGGTGGCCAATGGCATTCCGATGCTAAAGTCAGACATGGATAGGAGGAAGGTATAATGCTATAAACAAGGAATTTGTAGCGTACCTTAGCTTACCAAACTCACGTCTTATTTATAGTGATGGAGTCCTGGTTTGACCAGGCCATCGGTGGCGTAGTTTAGGGAAGAAGATCTTCGTGGAGATCCTTATCTAATTAGGAGTTGTGCTGTAAAAGGGAGTTTCCCTGTTAGCCTTGTGCTCCTAGATATGCAAGAGATAGTTCCCAATCCGAGAGTAGTCCATAGATATAAGTTTCTATGTGTGACATATATTCTGGTATTTTCTTCCTAGTTGGAAAAAAATGTTGTTGTCTTGCCTGTCTGAAGTTGATTTTCGAGATACTTACCTTAGCAGGGCTTACGGGTATTGAGGATAGCTATGAGACGCGTGGGCTTAGCATGTTGTAATGATTTTGGGTCCGTCTGGCGAACTACATTGTGTGGGCTTGGAACCGCTTGGGCCGGATCAGTGTCGGGCTGACGCTTGGGTCTATTATTTCTCGAGATCATCATAACACATGTACGGTATAGAAAAGAGATTGTTTTGGTGTATCATCAGCTACCCCCAGAGTTAGTGGGCCACCGTATCGGTTCACTAAGTCACTTCTTGAAAAGATATGCCACTCATGATGATCAAGTCTGAATCGTTGGTTGAGCCGCGCGCTTCATTAATTAAATGTGCACCGGTTCAGTAGAGAAGAGGCGGGAAACCGATCCCTATTTAGATCATCCTTTCTGCGGAGATTGACTCTTCCATTTCTTTATTTTTAGAGATTTTGCTATGTTTGTCTTTTGATTGAAAGCTTGTTCACCTTTGTCATGGCTCAACCAAACAATCTTGATGATGAAATTTTGGCTAGGGGCCTCGAGTTTTCAAAGATAAGTCAATTTCTGAGTCGGGCCTTGGTGAAATCTGAAAGACGTTTGGGGTCCCTGAGGACCTGCCATTGTATGCTCTGAAGGATGATCATACGCCAACGTTCCCCCCAGAAGGGTTCGTTTGTTTGCACTGTGGAATACTTCAGACTGGAGTCCATTTTCTTATTTTTGATGAGATTTAGAGCTTCTTGGATTTCCTTGGAATCCCTCATGCCCAATTGATACCCAATGGGTACAAGATCGTCCTTTTTATTTTGACCAGAGCGAATAATGCTAGTGTTCGCGTGACTCCGCGAGTGATTCAATTGCTGACTTCTCCTTAGCTTAATGATCACAAGGTTTGCAAGATGACGTCACTGGCCTGCTTCGGGAAGATGCCAGATGACCCTAGGTTATGGCAGAAACATTGCTTTTTGGTTTCTTCAGACTCAAAGTACTTCAAGTTCAGGGGTCATCCGCTTAAGCGAGAGTTCAAACCATATCATAAGTATAGCTTCATCTTTTGATTTTGTTGCGCTGATTGTATGTTGATCATTGCATATGTTTCTTCACAAGGAGGTTCTCTACTACTCATCTTTCCCCATAGAAGCAAGACACTATGAAGACATTACGTGACCTGTCGAAGATGAGTGTGGATGAAGTCATATGTCCTGCTAACTTCAACCACTGTGGTTTGTGGGCCAACTGGCACGTGGCCGCCAATCTTTACCGAATGCAAAAGTTTAAGTCTGAAGGTGGAACCCCTTCCAAAAAGAGAAAGGCTTCCAAAATTAAGGCTCTTACTGTGTCTGGCTCAGAGGGGCTTTCTGAGACACTTGCCTTCTTTATAAGTTTGAAGAGGTCACGTACTAGGACTAAGCCGACTCCTGACCGGTCTGCTCCTGTGAGGGAGGAACATGAACCTTGTGAGCCCGTCGGGGTGGAGGCTGAAGTATCTGGCTGGGAGAGGGACCACTTGCGTTTAGCAGGGTTGAAGATGCGTTGAATCTGAGTGCTGAACAGGCTGAAGCTCTTAACGAGAAGCTGATGTTGGCTGATGTGAAGGCTTCTACTAGTGCTGACCAATCAGAACCGTTTTATTGGAGGTTTCTGATGAGGATTCACCTGAGGTACCAGAGTCCAATCGCTCCACTGATAGATCATCCAACAATGGCCACAATAATGTGGGCCATCCTTCTTGCAGGCCGCATTGTTCCCCTTTTCATTCCAAGCCGTAAATCAGGGTGATGGAGGGTCCTTTGGACAATTCGCTTCCATCTCTTCCTTTGTGTTCTGCTAAAACGTCTTGCAATAAAGGGTCGGCCGCTGGTGACAAAGGGAAGGCCCCGAAAGAGGGCCTGGGTGCAGTGGCGACTATAAAGGGCAGTGTCGACGTAATTTCACGTCAAGGAGAGCTCCATCCAGATGCGCGGATAAGTTTGTTTGCTCTGGATGTAGTAAAGATGAGCAACCAAGCTTTGCACCAGGAAGTTGACTTTGACTATGTTTCAAAGAAACACTCAAGCAGGTGTTATAACTGGCTGATGGACCATGCCCTGAAACCCAATGAGGATATGTTAGAAGGGCATATGGATAAGGGTTTGAAACATCTTATGCTGGGGATGTCTCATTTGAGCCAGGTGGTGGTTGCTGGGACGGAGGTTGAGGCGGCTCGTGAGAGGGTGTACACCATGAAGTGTGTCTTCTTGAATACGCAGAAGTTGTACTCTGGTGCGCTTTTTGAAATTGAGCTGCTAAGGAAGCGGATTGAGGAGAGGAGGCTGGAATAGTCAGCCGTTGTTGTTGTTGACTCAGAGGTTTGTTTGGAGGCCCTTGAGTCTAATTTGGTAGAGGCGATGTCCCCAAGGGACATATTCAAGTGAGAGTTGGATCTGATCCACCATGATCTACAGTTGCGCAGGAAGCTGTGGCTAAGACACATTTTGAGTTGCGGTGTTTTGCTGAGGAAAGAGCCATGAAGGAGATTGATTGGACAGCCCAAAGGTAGCAGTTAGAAGCCGACGTGGAATTCAATGTTTGAGTAGCGAGGAAGGATGGAGACCAGCTTCAACTGGAGCAACATGATCTCAGTGTTGTTAAGAGTAGTCTGGCTACGAAATAGTCTCAGGTTGATGCGCTGACTGGCAAGCTGGAGTTGTTGGAGCATGAACTTGCTGAAGCAAAAGCACGCGAGGAAGAACTTCTAAAGGCACATGGCAAATGTGAATTCTACTGGGTCGTGCATGGGAGATTAGAGTTGCTGACGCTAAGAAGGAGGAGCATCCGGAATGGGACCTCGAGTATTATAAGAAGATGTCATATGCAAACCTAGAAATGGTCTCTGCATCATCAGAAAAAAGGGAGATCCAGATCATGATGCTCATATTGAGGCGCGTATGGACGCAACTCCTACTCATTCCAATGTTAAGCTTAGTTCTCCTGCTTCTGTACCCCTGGAAAGGAATATACTTTGTGTACTTGTACTTTTTGTTTCAATTGATAATGAAATAGGTTTATTTTGAGTATGTCTTGTACTTGCATTATGTCCGGTCTCCCTGCCTCGCGCTTTCCATTTTGCCTTGTCGTTTTACTTTGACACGGATCTGGTGGGGTTAGCAAAAAGCCGAGTCGTCTGTCTGTTGTTGAGAGCCTGATCATTTGTGTCACGAATGATTCTGACTCACTCTTCTGGGCTTGGTATTTCGGCGACCATGGTCTGTAGAAGAATAGTGGTCCCGTGGTGAACCGTCGACATCAGTCAGAACTGACTAGGCTCCCACCTTCCAAACCATCTACACCTGTACAGTGGGAGCTACAAGTCTGGGTTTTGATCAGATGGTGTTGTTGTCAGTCGTCACTGGCTAGGCTTACCAGATCGGATTCGACGACCATTATCCGCAAAAGGGGCAATAGTCCCTGACGAGTCGTCATCGCCAGACATAATAGCGCTGATTAGACTCTCACTTCCTAAAGCATTGACATCTGCACTGGGTGAACTAGGTGTCGGGATGAATCAAAAGTCGTCGTCATCAACCGAAGCTGAGCATAGTTAGGTAGGGGCTCCGCCTCTTATGGGCGTGCGAGCCTACATCCACGCAGTGGGGTGCATAATGCAGACGAGTTTTATTTTGAAGAAACAATATTACCTTAAAGCAGGTGTGATCCGTGTGTCAAAAGCGACTAGGGGTTCTAATGCTTGTGTCAGGCCCATGGTAGAATATCGATCAAATAGTGGGGTGAGCACATGGACCCGTAGAGAAAGAGCTAGGGTTTGTCATAAGATCAAGACGCTACGTGTACAATGTAGATCGCGTGGTAACACGCGTACGACTTGGATCGCGAGACGTTTGAGTATCAATTACTCCCCCTCGAGTTAATGGGGTTGTGTGCAACATCATTAATTGGATGAACGTGGTCCTATGCAGTTTCCTTGAGAACCATCGTCTCCTCGTTTCTCATACGGTATTCATTGATAACAATCAGAGTTGAAGCACCTGTTCGGTGAATCGCTATGTCTATATAATGGTGTTTCTTCATCGTTGTAGGCATTATCTTTCAGATGCTCTTACTCAAAGAACATGCTTTGGATTTTCAAAGGCTGAATGTAGATCTCCAACACTGGGAGTCTTTGAATGTTCTAACATTTGCTCCTATGAGTCATGATAAGACTTTCTATTATGAGTAGTCGCCTGCTCTGGGTGAACACCCAATTTTTTTGCATAGACCTTGTAATTTCTTCTCATACTGCGAAGAAGAGTTACAGACTCCCTTCCAAGGAATGAGTATGTCATTTATTCGCCAACACTTCGGTGTTACCTTGTGCCACTTTGTATGTTGAAAGACACTCCCTGCGGCTAGCTTAGGGTTGATCGAAGTGTTGGCAGATGCGTCGTTGCTTCCGGTGGTGGTATCTCTGAGTCACCCCAAGTATCACGCATGGGAAAAGTGGCATCACTTGTAGCATTGTGAGACCTTAACTTCCTTGTCGCTTGTGGCCATCTTTATCTGTCTTTTTCTACCTCATTTGGAAGGCCGGATGCCGGGTTGAAGATGTCTACAGCTCGTCGCAATGTCTATATTGCCGTGGGCGGTCATTTTTTTAGGGTGATTTGGCGGAGCAATTAGCAATTAGTTGCACTTGTCCTTTCAACCCCGTTTTTGCAAATTTGATCTTGACCTTGTGACATCTTCTTTGGAGGAGTTGTTGAGTCTACTTTGGGTACCTTAGTTGTTGCTTTCGAGTCTTATTTTGGAGTCGGACTGTTTAAGCAAGTCTTTACTGTACGTCGCATTGAATTCAGAAGCTTGTAGTTTGTAGTCTTTTGTATCTGCCTCGAGGCGATCATTGCTACATCTTTCCATTAATCAATAGAGTGTGTTTGTGTAATTCTCTTTTATTTCTTAAGCAATTGCAAATTACATAAGCTCCTAAGAATTAAACTCTACACTGACTATGAAAGGAAAATAAATAATTGAATAGACTAACTGTTGGCGGAGAATGGTCGATCCGGCTCTTAAGTGAATTTGTATGGCCTTTTCTTGGATCGCTAGTACTCTCAGCGAACTGCCATACTTCCTTGATGTTATCGAGGTTACTGAAAAGTAAACCTTGCATGTGAGTTTTCTTTGCCCGACTGATTGTTGAGGGTTGTGCTCTTGTCTGCCATGACCTCTTCGCTTTGTTATGTTGAAGAACAGATTTTCTCCTATGATGTCTGAATGTTCTCCTTTTTAAGTTGAGCCCCCTGCTGTTGGAATTTTGTCTCCGTGTGAGTGGAGTGACTCTTTCATATTTACTAGGTCTGGCTTCTGCTCAACTTGCCTTGTGGGCTCCAGTTGGATTTGGAAACATTCTATCTGCTTCAGCGTAGCATAATGGCAACCTCATGTCATTGGTTGGTCCCCACGTATTGTCCCTTCTGAGTGGTTAGCGATATACTTGAAGCACTGGTGAAAGGTGGTGACTACTGTTTCCATCTGGTGAAGCCAATGTCTTCCTAGGATGAGGTAGTAGGTAGGACGGTGTGTCCACCATCTGGTGAAGACATTTCTTAGTTGTGGCTCTCCTGTCACCATTGCCAACCATATCTTCCCGATTGGGAAGCATTTCTCTCCGCTGAATCGGATCAGCGAGTAGTCTAAGGATGTCAGGTTCTTATCCTTAAGGTCCATATTGCGGAATGTGTTGTAAAATAGGACGTTAAGGGAGTTTCCCACATCTACCAGAGCCCTTTTCACTACCCACCTTGCGATAAAAATCGAAATGACGAGAGCACCATTGTGCGGTGCACGAACGCCTTCGAGGTCCTCAAATAGTATACACGTCTGCTATCGTCTGTGAGTCATGTTTTGCATCTCCAGTAGAGTCTACTTGTGGATCTATTTGACCGGTCTTCAACCGATTCGACTCCATGAAGGACATAGATTATGCCCGGAGTCTCCTTTTCAATCTCCTTGATTGTCTCCACCTTGTCCCTGGGTCAGTCTGGTTTGATGCTCTAAACCCAGGAATTCCTTTAGCTTGCTCCTGCGGATCCAATGATCTCATACCTTAGACTCTTGCAGTCATTGGTGTCGTGGCCACCTTCCTTGTGGTATAACAGTACCGTGTTGTTGTCACATTTAAATGGATCTTCCCGCTGCTTTGGGGGCTACTTTAGATCTTCCCAATTTTCATGTAATCAAGGAATAGGCTAGAATTGAAGGGGTCATTGATCTGGATACAATGTAGTTGAAAGCTTTCTCTACCCTGGACTGGTGTAACGACCCGATCGACAGAGTACTATATTGTCCACTTTGAACCCAAGGCCCGCACGGCTTTAAAACGCGTAGTACTTTGTAGATCCAAACTCGTACATATATAGTATATCACCTTCCCTTACCCAGGTGATTTGGGACTATGTTATTCCATTTGTAGCTTGCCAACCTTCTTGGGATCCATTGGCTCTTGAGCTTCTCTTGCACCCTCCCCCTCAGGTTTGCCTACACAAGGGTATCACAGTCCACTCTCTTGGGAGCCCAACGTTCTCGTTGGCACACTTTCGATTGGGTCAGGCTCTGATACAATTCTGTAACGACCCAATCCACAAAGTACTATATTGTCCGCTATGGGCCCAAAGCCTGCACGACTTTAAAAATGTGTAGTACTTTGTAGATCCAAACTCGTACATATATAGTACATCACCCTCCCTTACCCCAGGCGATAAGGGACTATGATCTTCCCTTTGTAGTTTGTCAACCTTCTTAAGATCCATGGGCTCTTGGGCTTTCTCCCGTTACCCCTCCCCTAGGCCCATCCACACAAGAGTATCACACCCGGCCAGAGTCTGACCTGTTGTCGTTGCGCTTTTCCTTGCTCCTCTTTTCATTCTCTCACCTTCTTCACTCCTTCCTGTACCTAGGAACGGAGGGCTTCTTCTCAACTTCATATATTTCTTCGATGTTCTCATTTCTTCCAAGGTGATGTACCTCTAGCTGCCCTTCAAGAGTTCTACCATATCCAGAGTAGGTTCCAAGGTGAGGAAGTCGTAAAACTTTCCTTCTCTTAGACCCGCGGTAAAAGCCGTTATGGTTGTGTCATCGCTGCAACCGTCTATGAGTGTTAGTTCTTCGTTGAAGTGCGTAACATACTCTCTTAGTGTTTTGTAAGACTTGCTTCAGAGAAAGTATGTAGTGTAGGCCTTTTCGGAGGCACTAACTTTCAACAAAGATCGTCAGAAACTCTAGGCCACCGTCTTGAACGAGCTAATGATTTTGGCCGGAGGCTGTGGAACCATGTTAGTGCTGACTTCTTTAGGCTAGTAGGGAAAGTTCTGCACATCACCGACTCAGATCCTTCTTTGAGTGAAATTACATGCTCGTAATGACATGATAAGCACCCAAAACATTGATTTTACACTCCTAAATATACAATTGTTAAGTCCAATTATCAAATAAAAATATTTCATTACGTGTATTTTGTGCATTTTGTAGGAATTCAAGCATAAATCTCAAATCATGCATAAAGTGGCACAATAAGGCTAAATTCAACAACTAGAAGGCCCAATGGGAGTTCAAATGCATTCATAAGGATTAAAGAATTTCAATCCCAAGACCCAGGAAGTCAAACCCACAAAGCAACAACAACTACGAATCTCCGAGAAAATCAATATGAAGATTTGGACGTCCACATAGCCAACTTTATCATAAAATAATCTCTACAAGACATGTTTCCTTATTAAAACTCCAACACCATTCCTTGTTTCATTCCACCATGTTTCCTTGTTTAACTTAAACCATATTTCCTTATTTTACTCAAATCCTTTTTACCTATAAAACCCCCGAACATGGAGTTCATAAAGGATAGTTTTTTTAGAGAGTTTTTTTTAGCTGAAGTTCTTAGCTTTATATTTTTGCTTGGTAGAGAATTGCATTTACTACATTTTAATTCCATTGAAGAAATTTTATCTTTGTTTCTTTTTTTCAATTTTTTCTCTTTTTCCTTTAACTTTTAGTTTATTCTCACCATCTATTATTTTACTCTCCTCTTTATTCTTTAAATTGAAATCAGATTTGTCTTCTAATCAAAGTAAAGTAGTCGATAACCCCTACTTCTACAATGCATCGTTGAAGTGTATTGTAGGTTGAAGAAAAAATAAATAAAAACAATAGTTATTTCTTTGATTGATGTCAAAAATCTTGCAACGACATTAATGTCTATTTTTGGCATCAATAAAATGAAATAGCATGCCAAAAATGGTGTAATGCATTAAAGTTATTTGATTTGATGCCAAAAACCGACATTTAATGTCGTTGCATGATTTTCGACATCATTCAAAGAAATAACTATTGTTTTTATTTATTTTTTCCTTCAACCTCAATACACTTCAACAATGCATTGTGGAAGTAGGGGTTATCGACTATGTCACGTTTGATTAGAAGACAAATCTGATTTTCAATTTAAAGAATAAAGAGAAGAGTAAAATAATGGATGGTGAGAATAAACTAAAAGTTAAAGGAAAAAGGAAAAATTGAAAAAAGAAAACAAAGATAAAAATTTTTCAATGGAATTAAAATGTAGTAATGCAATTCTCTACCAAGCAAAAATATAAAGCTAAGAACTACAGCTAAAAAAACTCTCTAAAAAAATCCTTTATGAACTCCATGTTGGATTTTATAGGTAAAAAGGATTTGAGTAAAATAAGGAAATATGGTTTAAGTTAAACAAGGAAACATGGTGAATGAAACAAGGAATGGTGTTGGAGTTAATAAGGAAACATGTCTTGTAGAGATTATTTTATGATAAAGTTGCCATGTGGACGTCCAAATCTTCATATTGATTTTCTCGAGATCGTAGTTGTTGTTGCTTTGTGGGTTTGACTTCCTGGGTCTTGGGATTGAAATTCTTTAATCCTTATGAATGCATTTGAACTCCCATTGGGCCTTCTAGTTGTTGAATTTAGCCTTATTGTGCCACTTTATGCATGATTTGAGATTTATGCTTGAATTCCTACAAAATGCACAAAATACACGTAATGAAATATTTTTATTTGATAATTGGACTTAACAATTGTATATTTAGGAGTGTAAAAATCAATGTTTTGGGTGTTATCATGTCATTACGAGCATGTAATTTCACTCAAAGAAGGATCTGAGTCGGTGATGTGCAGAACTTTCCCTACTAGCCTAAAGAAGTCAGCACTAACATGGTTCCACAGCCTCCGCCAAAATCATTAGCTCGTTCAAGACGGTGGCCTAGAGTTTCTGACGATCTTTGTTGAAAGTTAGTGCCTCCGAAAAGGCCTACACTACATACTTTCTCTGAAGCAAGTCTTACAAAACACTAAGAGAGTATGTTACGCACTTCAACGAAGAACTAACACTCATAGACGGTTGCAGCGGATGACACAACCATAACGGCTTTTACCGCGGGTCTAAGAGAAGGAAAGTTTTACGACTTCCTCACCTTGGAACCTACTCTGGATATGGTAGAACTCTTGAAGGGCAGCTAGAGGTACATCACCTTGAAGAAATGAGAACATCGAAGAAATATATGAAGTTGAGAAGAAGCCCTCCGTTCCTAGGTACAGGAAGGAGTGAAGAAGGTGAGAGAATGAAAAGAGGAGCAAGGAAAAGCGCAACGACAACAGGTCAGACTCTGGCCGGTGTGATACTCTTGTGTGGATGGGCCTAGGGGAGGGGTACGGGAGAAGCCCAAGAGCCCATGGATCTTAAGAAGGTTGACAAACTACAAAGGAAGATCATAGTCCCTTATCGCCTGGGTAAGGGAGGGTGATGTACTATATATGTACGAGTTTGGATCTACAAAGTACTACACATTTTAAAGTCGTGCAGGCTTTGGGCCCATAGCGGACAATATAGTACTTTGTGGATTGGGTCGTTACAGAATTGTATCAGAGCCTGACCCAATCGAAAGTGTGCCAACGAGAACGTTGGGCTCCCAAGAGAGTGGACTGTGATACCCTTGTGTAGGCAACCTGAGGGGGAGGGTGCAAGAGAAGCTCAAGAGCCAATGGATCCCAAGAAGGTTGGCAAGCTACAAATGGAATAACATAGTCCCAAATCACCTGGGTAAGGGAAGGTGATATACTATATATGTACGAGTTTGGATCTACAAAGTACTACGCGTTTTAAAGCCGTGCGGGCCTTGGGTTCAAAGTGGACAATATAGTACTCTGTCGATCGGGTCGTTACACCAGTCCAGGGTAGAGAAAGCTTTCAACTACATTGTATCCAGATCAATGACCCCTTCAATTCTAGCCTATTCTTGAATTACATGAAAAATTGGGAAGATCTAAAGTAGCCCCCAAAGCAGCGGGAAGATCCATTTAAATGTGACAACAACAGGTACTGTTATACCACAAGGAAGGTGGCCACGACACCAATGACTGCAAGAGTCTAAGGTATGAGATCATTGGATCCGCAGGAGCAAGCTAAAGGAATTCCTGGGTTTAGAGCATCAACCAGACTGACCCAGGGACAAGGTGGAGACAATCAAGGAGATTGAAAGGAGACTCCGGGCATAATCTATGTCCTTCATGGAGTCGAATCGGTTGAAGACCGGTCAAATAGATCCACAAGTAGACTCTACTGGAGATGCAAACACGACTCACAGACGATAGCAGACGTGTATACTATTTGAGGACCTCGAAGGCGTTCGTGCACCGCACAATGGTGCTCTCGTCATTTCGATTTTTATCGCAAGGTGGGTAGTGAAAAGGGCTCTGGTAGATGTGGGAACTCCCTTAACGTCCTATTTTACAACACATTCCGCAATATGGACCTTAAGGATAAGAACCTGACATCCTTAGACTACTCGCTGATCCGATTCAGCGGAGAGAAATGCTTCCCAATCGGGAAGATATGGTTGGCAATGGTGACAGGAGAGCCACAACTAAGAAATGTCTTCACCAGATGGTGGACACACCGTCTACCTACTACCTATCCTAGGAAGACATTGGCTTCACCAGATGGAAACAGTAGTCACCACCTTTCACCAGTGCTTAAGTATATCGCTAACCACTCAGAAGGGACAATACGTGGGGACAACCAATGACATGAGGTTGCCATTATGCTACGCTGAAGCAGATAGAATGTTTCCAAATCCAACTGGAGCCCACAAGGCAAGTTGAGCAGAAGCCAGACCTAGTAAATATGAAAGAGTCACCCACTCACACGGAGACAAAATTCCAACAGCAGGGGGCTCAACTTAAAAAGGAGAACATTCAGACATCATAGGAGAAATCTGTTCTTCAACATAACAAAGCGAAGAGGTCATGGCAGACAAGAGCACAACCCTCAACAATCAGTCGGGCAAAGAAAACTCACATGCAAGGTTTACTTTTCAGTAACCTCGATAACATCAAGGAAGTATGGCAGTTCGCTGAGAGTACTAGCGATCCAAGAAAAGGCCATACAAATTCACTTAAGGGCCGGATCGACCATTCTCCGCCAACAGTTAGTCTATTCAATTATTTATTTCCTTTCATAGTCAGTGTAGAGTTTAATTCTTAGGAGCTTATGTAATTTGCAATTGCTTAAGAAATAAAAGAGAATTACACAAACACACTCTATTGATTAATGGAAAGATGTAGCAATGATCGCCTCGAGGCAGATACAAAGACTACAAACTACAAGCTTCTGAATTCAATGCGACGTACAGTAAAGACTTGCTTAAACAGTCCGACTCCAAAATAAGACTCGAAAGCAACAACTAAGGTACCCAAAGTAGACTCAACAACTCTCCAAAGAAGATGTCACAAGGTCAGATCAAATTTGCAAAAACGGGGTTGAAAGGACAAGTGCAACTAATTGCTAATTGCTCCGCCAAATCACCCTAAAAAAATGACCGCCCACGCAATATAGACATTGCGACGAGCTGTAGACATCTTCAACCCGGCATCCGGCCTTCCAAATGAGGTAGAAAAAGACAGATAAAGATGGCCACAAGCGACAAGGAAGTTAAGGTCTCACAATGCTACCAAGTGATGCCACTTTTCCCATGCGTGATACTTGGGGTGACTCAGAGATACCACCACCGGAAGCAACAACGCATCTGCCAACACTTCGATCAACCCTAAGCTAGCCGCAGGGAGTGTCTTTCAACATACAAAGTGGCACAAGGTAACACCGAAGTGTTGGCGAATAAATGACATACTCATTCCTTGGAAGGGAGTCTGTAACTCTTCTTCGCAGTATGAGAAGAAATTACAAGGTCTATGCAAAAAAATTGGGTGTTCACCCAGAGCAGGCGACTACTCATAATAGAAAGTCTTATCATGACTCATAGGAGCAAATGTTAGAACATTCAAAGACTCCAGTGTTGGAGATCTACATTCAGCCTTTGAAAAATCCAAAGCATGTTCTTTGAGTAAGAGCATCTGAAAGATAATGCCTACAACGATGAAGAAACACCATTATATAACATAGCGATTCACCGAACAGGTGCTTCAACTCTGATTGTTATCAATGAATACCGTATGAGAAACGAGGAGACGATGGTTCTCAAGGAAACTGCATAGGACCACGTTCATCCAATTAATGATGTTGCACACAACCCCATTAACTTGAGGGGGAGTAATTGATACTCAAACGTCTCGCATCCAAGTCGTACGCGTGTTACCACGCGATCTACATTGTACACGTAGCGTCTTGATCTTATGACAAACCCTAGCTCTTTCTCTACGGGTCCATGTGCTCACCCCACTATTTGATCGATATTCTACCATGGGCCTGACACAAGCATTGAACCCCTAGTCGCTTTTGACACACGGATCACACCTGCTTTAAGGTAATATTGTTTCTTCAAAATAAACTCGTCTGCATTATGCACCCCACTGGTGGATGTAGGCTCGCACGCCCATAAGAGGCGGAGCCCCTACCTAACTATGCTCAGCTTCGGTTGATGACGACGACTTTTGATTCATCCCGACACCTAGTTCACCCAGTGCAGATGTCAATGCTTTTAGGAAGTGAGAGTCTAATCAGCGCTATTATGTCTGGCGATGACGACTCGTCAGGGACTATTGCCCCTTTTGCGGATAATGGTCGTCGAATCCGATCTGGTAAGCCTAGCCAGTGACGACTGACAACAACACCATCTGATCAAAACCCAGACTTGTAGCTCCCACTGTACAGGTGTAGATGGTTTGGAAGGTGGGAGCCTAGTCAGTTCTGACTGATGTCGACGGTTCACCACGGGACATATTCTTCTACAGACATGGTCGCCGAAATACAAGCCAGAAGAGTGAGTCAGAATCATTTCGTGACACAAATGATCAGGCTCTCAACAACAGACAGACGACTCGGCTTTTTGCTAACCCACCAGATCTGTGTCAAAGTAAAACGACAAGGCAAAATGGAAGCGAGGCAGGGAGACCGGACATAATGCAAGTACAAGACATACTCAAAAATAAACCTATTTCATTATCAATTGAAAAAAAGTACAAGTACACCAAAGTATATTCCTTTCCAGGGTACAGAAGCAGGAGAACTAAGCTTAACATTGGAATGAGTAGGAGTTGCGTCCCATACGCCCTCAATATGAGCATCATGATCTGGATCTCCCTTTTTTTGATGATGCAGAGACCATTTCTAGGTTTGCATATGACATCTTCTTATAATACTCGAGGTCCCATTCCGGATGCTCCTCCTCTTCTTAGTCAGCAACTCTAATCTCCCATGCACGACCCAGTAGAATTCACATTTGCCATGTGCCTTTAGAAGTTCTTCCTCGCGGTGCTTTGCTTCAGCAAGTTCATGCTCCAACAACTCCAGCTTGCCAGTCAGGCATCAACCTGAGACTATTTCGTACCAGACTACTCTTAACAGCACTGAGATCATGTTGCTCCAGTTGAAGCTGGTCTCCATCCTTCCTCGCTACTCAACATTGAATTCCACGTCGGCTTCTAACTGCTACCTTTGGGCTGTCCAATCAATCTCCTTCATGGCTCTTTCCTCAGCAAAACACCGCAACTCAATATGTGTCTTAGCCACAGCTTCCTGCGCAACTGTAGATCATGGTGATCAGATCCAACTCTCACTTGAATATGTCCCTTGGGGACATCGGCTCTACAAATTAGACTCAAGGGCCTCCAAACAAACCCTCTGAGTCAACAACAACAACGGCTGACTATTCCAGCCTCCTCTCCTCAATCCGCTTCCTTAGCAGCTCATTTCAAAAAGCGCACCAGAGTACAACTTCTGCGTATTCAAGAAGACACACTTCATGGTGTACACCCTCTCAGAGCCGCCTCAACCTCCGTCCCAGCAACCACACCTGGCTCAAATGAGACATCCCCAGCTATAAGATGTTTCAAACCCTTATCCATATGCCTTCTAACATATCCTCATTGGGTTTCAGGGCATGGTCCATCAGCCAGTTATAACACCTGCTTGAGTGTTTCTTTGAAACATAGTCAAAGTCAACTTCCTGGTGCAAAGCTTGGTTGCTCATCTTTACTACATCCAGAGCAACAAAGCGCATGGATGGAGCTCTCCTTGACGTGAAATTACGTCGACACTGCCCTTTATAGTCGCCACTGCACCCAGGCCCTCTTTCGGGGCCTTCCCTTTGTCACCAGCGGCCGACCCTTTATTGCAAGACGTTTTAGCAGAACACAAAGGAAGAGATGGAAGCGAATTGTCCAAAGGACCCTCCATCACCCTGATTTACGGCTTGGAATGAAAAGGGGAAAATGCGGCCTGCAAGAAGGTGGCCCACATTATTGTGGCCATTGTTTGGATGATCTATCAGTGGAGCGATTGGACTCTGGTACCTCAGGTGAATCCTCATCAGAAACCTCCAATAAAACGGTTCTGATTGGTCAGCACTAGTAGAAGCCTTCACATCAGCCAACATCAGCTTCTCGTTAAGAGCTTCAGCCTGTTCAGCACTCAGATTCAACGCATCTTCAACCTGCTAAACGCAAGTGGTCCCTCTCCCAGCAGATACTTCAGCCTCCACCCCGACGGGCTCACAAGGTTCATGTTCCTCTCACAGGAGCAGACCGGTCAGGAGTCGGCTTAGTCCTAAGTACGTGACCTCTTCAAACTTATAAAGAAGGCAAGTGTCTCAGAAAGCCCCTCTGAGCCAGACACAGTAAGAGCCTTAATTTTGGAAGCCTTTCTCTTTTTGGAAGGGGTTCCACCTTCAGACTTAAACTTTTGCATTCGGTAAAGATTGGCGGCCACGTGCCAGTTGGCCCACAAACCACAGTGGTTGAAGTTAGCAGGACATATGACTTCATCCACACTCATCTTCGACAGGTCACGTAATGTCTTCATAGTGTCTTGCTTCTATGGGAAAGATGATAGTAGAGAACTCCTTGTGAAGAAACATATGCAATGATCAAACATACAATCAGCGCAACAAAATCAAAAAGATGAAGCTATACTTATGATATGGTTTGAACTCTCGCTTAAGCGGATGACCCCTGAACTTGAAGTACTTTGAGTCTGAAGAAACCAAAAGCAATGTTTCTGCCATAACCTAGGGTCATCTGGCATCTTCCGAAGCAGGCCAGTGACGTCATCTTGCAAACCTTGTGATCATTAAGCTAAGGAGAAGTCAGCAATTGAATCACTCACGGAGTCACGCGAACACTACATTATTCGCTCTGGTAAAAATAAAAAGGACGATCTTGTACCCATTGGGTATCAATTGGGCATTGAGGGATTCCAAGGAAATCCAAGAAGCTCTAAATCTCATCAAAAATAAGAAAACGGACTCCAGTCTGAAGTATTCCACAGTGCAAACAAACGAACCCTTCTGGGGGGACGTTGGCGTATGATCATCCTTCAGAGCATACAATGGCAGGTCCTCAGGGACCCCAAACGTCTTTCAGATTTCACCAAGGCCGACTCAGAAATTGACTTATCTTTGAAAACTCGAGGCCCCTAGCCAAAATTTCATCATCAAGATTGTTTGGTTGAGCCATGACAAAGGTGAACAACTTTCAATCAAAGACAAACATAGCAAAATCTCTAAAAACAAAGAAATGGAAGAGTCAATCTCCGCAGAAAGGATGATCTAAATAGGGATCGGTTTCCCGCCTCTTCTCTACTGAACCGGTGCACATTTAATTAATGAAGCGCGCGGCTCAACAACGATTCAGACTTGATCATCATGAGTGGCATATCTTTTCAAGAAGTGACTTAGTGAACCGATACGGTGGCCACTACTCTGGGGGTAGCTGATGATACACCAAAAACAATCTCTTTTCTATACCGTACATGTGTTATGATGATCTCGAGAATAATAGACCCAATCGTCAGCCCGACACTGATCCGGCCCAAGGGTTTCCAAGCCCACACAATGTAGTTCGCCAGACGGACCCAAATCATTACAAATGCTAAGCCCGCGTCTCATAGCTATCCTCAATACCCGTAAGCCCTGCTAAGGTAAGTATCTCGAAAATCAACTTCAGACAGGCAAGACAACAACATTTTTTTCCAACTAGGAAGAAAATACCAGAATATGTCACACATAGAAACTTATATCTATGGACTACTCTCGATTGGGAACTATTCTTGCATATCTAGGAGCACAAGGCTAACAGGGAAACTCCCTTTTACAGCACAACTCCTAATTAGATAAGGATCTCCACGAAGATCTTCTTCCCTAAACTACGCCCCGATGGCCTGGTCAAACCAGGACTCCATCACTATAAATAAGACGTGAGTTTGGTAAGCTAAGGTACGCTACAAATTCCTTGTTTATAGCATTATACCTTCCTCGTATCCATGTCTGACTTTAGCATCGGAATGCCATTGGCCACCACAACGGTGGTCCGTGGCTCACGTGCATTCCTTGTGCAAGTCAGCGGGTTTGCAGGTCAAGGTCAAAGGCAGGGAGTGAAAAATCGACTGCATTAGAATTTTTTTTTTATATTTGAATAGAGATTTGTAAATCAAGAAAGAGCTACCTCCAGATGGCTTGTGTTTGGCTATTTATAGAGACAGAACAAGTAAACTGCTGGCAGATGAGTGAGACACATGGCAGATAAGTGAGACACGTGGCAGATTAGTGAGACACATGGCAAATGAATGAGTCATCTGCTTGTAGATGGTTGTAACTTTTCTTAGGTAGTTGTAACTTCCATTGATAGTTGTGACCTCCAGTTGGTTGTTGTAACTTCCCTTTTTGGAGACACCTCTCCTGCATGCTTGTGTGCTCAGCTGAGCATGGTGTTCAATGTCAAACTACTCCGTTGAGAAAATAGTGTTATGCTGAGTTGTATTGGGCTCAGACTTGGACTGCATTGGGCCCAATCTTGGGCTTTTTCTATTTGTAACTTTTGGTGGTAATTTTCGGGCTTCTCGGGACAATCCAAATCTTTGGGCTTCCTTATCCTGGTTGGCTAAGGATTATTTTTTGCTCCCACTGGTTCGATTCCCATACCCAACATTTTGATTTTTTTTCTTCAAATGTTGATGGTGGTGATTATACATGTAACTATATTTATTTATTTATCCTTCTCAAACATTTAGCATGTGGAGTAATATTATAGTAGTTCATTCTGTATATTTAGTTATTTGATGAATTACACATTCAAATTTCAAGGTATGACATGGTAGACTGTCAAAATTCCACAAAATATTGTGATTAATTTAGTTTAAGCTACCGTTATAGAAACACCAAATATTTGTGGTTGAGATGACGTTTCAATAGATATTAAAAAGATGAATGTCATGATAGATACTAAAACTATGTTTAGTGGTAATGGTACATGTGCCACACCTTGGGGTATGATTAGTGACACGTGTCTTGAATGAAAATATATATTTATTAAATAAATTTTTTTATGCTAACATCTAATTATTATTTGAATAAATGGGCTCATGCTAAATTCCTTCATCATTTATTCTTATTTATTTGAGTTTCATATGGAGAACAAGTGCATCAATTAATTCCCTCTGTGGAACAATTCATATTTGTTTACCACGCAACTTTACACGCATTCACATCTTGCACAGCTCTTTATTTTCCTTTTTCCATGCCTCTAGCGTAATACTCTCTACAAATCTTTCATATTTCAAATCTATAAGTTACATGTTTCAAACACATTATTGTCATCAGGTTAGGTGGATTTTGTGATTGCATTAAATGTTAAGAAACAAGAGCGATTGAAAAATTTCTCAAAAAAAATGAGAAGTTGAATGGTTGTGCTAACGGTCTAAAGTAGCAAAAAATGTTCATATTTTCACTTTGTTTCATTTATATAGATTTTTTTAATTTCACGTTGATGGCTAGGAAAGCTTTTTAATCCCTTTTTTTTAATTATAGTTTAGTTTAAGCCATATATCAGGTGCTAATAGCATACTGAACTAAAATTCCTAAAGGCATATCGAGAGATTTTTCAACACAGTAAAGGCCTTGAGAGGCACTGTGAAAGATAACCCGCGATAAAAATATTTAACATCTTACGGTAGTGCCAACGACACGGAGAATACCCTAGTTTGTATTACAAATCATAATGGTTTTTTAAGTTGGAGATAAAAGGCGAGTGAGATTTACCCAAATATAAGAATCTAACGAATCATATGAACTTAAAGCACGAAGAGATAAGTTTGTAGATAAACATTGTTCATGGTTGAGATTCATTTAATCTAATGGTTGGGTTTTAAAGTTAGCCTTTATTTTTCCCTTCAATCAATCCCAATAAAAGTGCTTGAGCTTGATTCTCATACTCAATATTTTGATATATATTTATCTTGATATTTTGATAAGCTCCATTTATCATGTTAATTTTTATCGTGCCAACGACACGGGGAATACCCTAGTCTATCTTACAAATCAGAATGGTATTTGAAGTTGGAGATAAAAACACGGCTGAGATTTACCTAAATATAAACCAAACCATTTTTTAGGCTTTAGATTGTCGAATCTATATGAAACTTAAATTGACAAAAAGTCTAATGAGTTTGTCTTTGTAAAATGCCCAAGCTCGTCATGTGTGGACCTTTCATGTGACGGACACATCTTAAAAAAAAATCTACTTTGTGAAAGGCCCAAACCCAATAACACATTTTGTCCTTTAACCTAAACCGAACTCGTAAGCGAAGACATATCATATCTATATTACAATTCCGAATGATATTTTAGGTTG
>QNQO01003756.1:0-46254 GCA_003290165.1 Berberis thunbergii | reverse complement strand
GAAAAATTGATTTCATAAATTCGTAATATTTATTGATGTTTTCTTGAATATTTCATCAGTTTTTGGCCATTAAGGCTTTTATACTGATTCAGAATATTGTTTGTTTTGTCTTCCTTTGCTCGTTTCAGTTTTTGCGTTTAGGGCTGGCGCTTCATTTTTCTTTGCTTTTTCCTCTCGTTGTTGTTTGTGGCCCGACCGATCTTGCAATTGCTGATGAAGTCTTTTTGTTTGTACGGATTGGATGATGTAGGTTTTTCCATGTTTTATGAAGTGTTTCGTTGTACCCTTGTTCCGATATAGATGAGTGAGGGGTTTTCCTTGCTTCTTTGTGTGCTTTGTTTCCCTTGGTTGTGCAACGTGTGTGTATATCAATTCTTTTGGATTTCTTTTGATCTCACAACGTTGTTTGCTTTATCTTTCCATTCGATCTGTTTTTTGGCATCCCTATGAATTTGTCTAGTATGCCTTTTTGAGCTCAGTGTTCGATTTCGTCTTTTAGGTTGTAACATTCTTCAGTATCATGTCCATGATCCTTATGGAATGTTAGTATTTGCTTTTGTCTCTTTTTTTGGGTATCCTCTCATCCGAAGCGCCCAGTTAATGTTATCCCACTTCGCTATGTGTTTTAGTATGTTTGCTCGACTTGTCTTCAGAGTGTGTATGGTTTTGTATGCGGTTTTCTTACATTTGTTACCCGTTCGTGCTGGTTCGTGTTGGTTGCGACTTCCCGAATTCCAGTAGTCCCAAATCATTTTTGCCGCTACTTCGATGTTTCTTTGATGGGTTGTTGCCTTTCTGTTGTCTGTTATCTTCCTTTATTTCTCGTTTTCTTGAGAAATTTTCTATTTCTGATCATTTTACTTCCTGACTACTTTCATCTTCTAGGGAGATATGCTTATGTGCTACTTTTAGCAGGATTGCCATACCCTTTGGTGGCTTCAAGTTAAAACGTCAAAGAAAAGACTTCTCTTTAATCTGGCCACGAAGGTTGTTGCGGTTGTGTCATCGCTACATCTGTCAAAGAAATCTATCGATCTTGGTGGTAGACAATTGAACAATTGAACAAGTTTTTGTTGTTGAAGTAAGGTTGATTGGGAACATTCTGCATAAAATTGATTCTGTGGTCTCCTCAGAGCGATCATGTGGTGTCTTAAATGATCGGTCGGGTTGGAACTACCATCATACACATCGAACTTTGGCTGAATGAACTTTTTTCGACATTGTTATTTTCAGGAGGGCATAAAAATGGCGGTTTTGCCAGTTCGTATAATACATTAGGATCCATAACCCCTATTCTGAATGGGACTTCGGTAAGTGTCCCTTCATAGAATGGATTCTTGCCTCGTGGAAGCGTGGCCTTCGAAGTTTCCTTGTTGGGGTTCTGCTAAGATTTCGCCACTTTCTTGAATTCAATTGGCAGAGTTTTGTTGTGGCTAGTTTAGGGGTGGCAAATGGGTCGAGGAACTGCGGATCCAAATCGAACCAGACCGTTTTGCTTCAAACGGTTCGGTTTTTTAATTTTATAAATGGAGAAACGGTTCGATTCAGTCCGGATTCATTTAAAACGGCTCGAGTCCGATTCCTAATGATTAATTCCATACGATCCGATTCCAACCCGTATTGGGGTTTCAACACTAAAAGATCCTAAGTCTTTGTAGCTTAATTCCAAATGCACCCCTCTTCCCTCTCTCTTACCTCACGACCCTCTCCTCTTCAGATCTACTCCTTCCTCAAAGACCCTCACGACCCAAAGTCTTGTTCATCATCAATCATCTCTTCCTTCCTTCCTCAAACTTCTCGTCAAAGGTCTGTTGTTGTTCATCATCTCTCTTTCTTTGATCCCACTTTCTTGATTGATTGTGTATTTCATGAACTCGATCGATCAAAGAGCAAACAACTGTACAGGTTCTTGGTACAAAGGACCTACAACAGCTTCAATGTGTGATTCTGAAGAGGCTATTCATGAGCAAGGTCAACAAGCCCCCGATGTCCTTCTAAAAATGGTCAGATTTTGGCGGTGTTCGATGGTGTCTGAGATGTGGTGTTTGGCGGTCTAATGATGAGAAACTATCTGAGTTTATGGAGTGCGTCGATCTGTGGCGAAGAGATTGATGATGATTTCTGTTGTTGATGATGATCTCTTATGGATCGATGATGGATATGTTTGATGGATCGATGATCTGTTGTTGATGATGATCTCTTATGGATCGATGATGGATCTGTTTGATCGATCAATGATGATTCTTATGGATCGATGATGGATCTATTTGATCAATCGATGATGGTCAGATTAGGTGATTCAGGATGCTTTTATGTATCGATGATGGATCTCTTTTGTATGATCTATTTGATCTGTATGATGGATCTATTCACCAAATTTATTTTTCTGGTTTTTTTTTTTTTGGAAGGCAATTTTTTTTGTTATTGATTCAATTGGAAACCGAACCGTTTAGAATGGTTTGAGTTAGGTTCGGTTCCAATTATCAAAATGAAGTGATCCGAACCGGACCGGATCCGTTAAAATGTAAACGGCTCGAGTTAGGTTCTTTAAAATTTGGATCCGATCGAACCGTGCCCACCCCTAGCTATGTTTGAGCGGGTTTTTCTGCGCGATCTTTTCCAGTATCATTGTTACATGCTCCATCTGAGTTATAAGCAAATCTACCCTAGGATCCGTGGTAGAGTTGACAGTTGTCTGAACTGTCTGGACTATTGTGTGCAGCGAATCCTCAATCTCGGATGCTATTGGTCTAGCGATTCGGGTCGCGTCTTCTCCTTGAGTCGCCAGTGATGCGTCGGAAGGAGAGTTGTTGTGATCATTATCGGATTGTGGATCTGTAGATTGCATCATTCCTTCTGATGGTCTTGTTGATATTTCATTAGGTTGTGGTGAGCTTTGTCACTTGTGTGTTTTGTATTTGGCAATAGGAAACTCGTCGTTTCCCACAGACGGCGCCAAACTAATGCGTCCAAAAATCGTCCTCTAGTGAGTTTGACCTACAAAACAACTGTTAAACTGCAATAACCACCTTTTTGGTGGCTGAAGGCACTCTGATACGTAAGTCAATAACTCTGTTGGAAGAATGAAGTAAATTTGGAAAACTCAGTTAAAGTTACATACCTTTTGTCGAAAGTTCTATTTACCTTTTATAATGGTCGTAGTTAACTTTCTGTGTGACTTCAGCATGTGAGGCGCAACAGAAGAAGATGTTTTTGTAACAGTCTCCTCCTTAATGGAGATGCTCGTGGAGGCGTAGATCCATTCACGCTCTTTCTTGGTGCAACATTCTTCTTCTTGCCCAGTGGGTTGTTAGTTGTGTCCTCGTGATGGGTCTTTGTGCCACGTGTACGATCATGATTATTGGTCTATTTTGATGTATCATTAGTTATTATTCAAAAAAAAAAAAAAGTGAAAAGTGAAAATTTGTTTTAGTAACTAAAATTGAAGAAAATGAAGCTTACCGCAAGTTTGATGAGCATCTTGATGAATGTGGCATTGGTTCAAAATTTGAGATGTGTTTTTGTGCAAAAGTGAAGAGATGGTTTTTTTATTGGAATGGTCCACCGATTTTAGACATTTATCCAGATGATGGAATTTTTTTTCTTGGTTTTTTTATAGAGCTTTGCTAGGGGTCGAGGGAGGAGCGAGGGATGGTGGAAGCCACCCATCGCCTCGAGATAAGCGCATCAATTTTGAAATGTGCAATGTCACTCATCTCGAGGCAGATGGGTGGCTTCCACCAATCCCTCCCCTTTCCCTCGTTCCCTCCCTCGACACGTAGAATTTTCGTTTTTTAGAAGACTTTCAAGATTCACATTTACCTGGGATCAAATTCTTCATAGTTCAAGTTGCAACAAAAGATACTATTGAACAAGGCTTTGGCAAGCACAACAATGACATTGGAAGATTTGTTTGTTAAAAATGGGAAAAAAATCTTTAAAGAGGATGATTTCAAGCAATAAGGCTAACCTTCGAAACTATTCAGTGTTATGCCGCTCCTTGCAAAACTCATTTGATGTATATCTGTCCAATTGCTTGGTCAATACGATGAGTTGGATTAAGTGCAAACAGGAAGCGACATTTGTCTAAAATCAAAGGATTGATGACTTGGAAGTTGGAGCAGCCTCGGGCAAAACAAGTGAAAGTTTGGAGGAGGTTTGTTCAAAACACGTAAAGGACTATTATCTTGGAGCTTGAAAATGGGATCAATATCTAAATAAACAACGTCCATAGAGGGACATTACAAATCACAATAACCAAACTGAGGATGCCAAAACATTTTCTAATGGCCATCCCTACTTTCACATTTTCCAATGTGGTAATGTCCTGTTCTACTCCCAACTTACAACCATTTCATATCATGTCAAAGGAAATTTACACAAACTGTATATAACGGCGATCTTACACACTCCTGTCCGATATCAATGTCCATACTGTAGTCATATCTGGACATCTTTGGATGTTCTACATCATGGTGAAACCACTGGCTAACATGAGATAGTAAGGGATACTACTCGTTCAAAAAACATTACAAGTCTGATTGATAATTTGTTGCCCACATTGTGATGATATGTCTAAGGTTCAGGAAAGTACATATTTGAATAAAGATATTAACATAAATAAATATAAATGTAACAGGCATTCCTAGATGTTTTTTTTAAGATAAAAGGATTAAAACACAGTCTAGAACCATGTTTAACTGAATTAATGGTGATGCCCCGGTACTGTTGAGAAAAGGAAAAACCAAATCCTAAAAACATGTCAGACATCCAATGCTAGTGATCTTTTATACACGCTTTCAGGATTAAGAGAAGATCGGACAAAGGAGGCATACTTCTATACAATTTTTCTGAAAAAAACCTCAATACCCAAAAGTCTGTTGGTTCCGATAAACCTTCAAAGGGATCAAGTTGGGATAGTGTTTTCATTACATAAGACAATGGTGTTTTTCATGTTCAGTCATATTGCTTGGTATGATCGTCATTTAGAGAATTAGGGATAAGTTAGGAAATCATCGAAGGTTAAGAAACATCTATATAATATAACAGCATCCTTTGACACATAATGCATGCGCATACAATGATGTAAGTACAAAGGAAACAACTTACTAATTGCAGAAATCTATAAAATGTAAACTCAACTTCCAGAAGTTGTTCTTCGTTGCACCACCAAATCATCAGCAGAGTAATAATCTGCAATGAGCCGATACATATATGACGGGTTATGCCCTCCCCTGTAATAGAAGAAAATGATATTCAACTTCACAAGAATGAGAAACCAAAGATCTCATGAAAAATTTGCCATATAGGTTCATGATTTTATTAAAAATTATATGCTTAAAATTAAATTAGATCCCGCAACCAAATAATCAGAATAGTATTCCACATAGCGATTATCCATGTCAAAGAGAAAATGTGAACTTACGTGTCAGTGATGAATAGACTAACAAGCTTTGGTGGTACATAATCAAATGCAGGATTGACAACATGAAGAAGAGGAGCACCATTGCTGCTACCAAAGTCCATGCAATCTGAAAATTCCCCAAAATCCAGCAACTCTGCCGGGGATCTCAGATCATTCAGCAACACCTCTGGATTATGAGGGTATAAAGGGCACAGCTGAAAAACATTAAACAACATAGTCAGAAATACCAGAAAGACAGTTTATAGAACACAAAGGTGAAATCCCTTCATATTTTCTTTTCTATGTTTTTTAGGCAGTGCTCTGCTCCTATCTCAAAAGTGAAGGAGTCATAATTCACTAAACAAGTTCAATGCACTGCCATCATACCTTATGACTACCAGCACAACAACAAATGGAACAGCATGCCTTTGAGCTGCAAGTGCAACCATATTCAATCCAACAGGTGCCATGACCCCACCATTCGCCATGATAGCATGAGCTCCAACAATTACCTTCAAATTAAAATTTGAAGTTAAAGCACAGAATGCCCAAAAAAATCTAGCAACACGGCTGAATATAGCAAAGTCAACACATACCATATTAACTCGAGAAATCATTGCAAAAACTGCAGAATCAGTAATTACTGTTGTCTGTAAGCCTCTAGCAACCAACTCTTTCGCAAGAACATGGCCCGGTACCTGTTTCATGACTGGTTTAGTAAAGCCTGGCTGATATATGAAGAGGATCAAAATAATCTAAGTTAAGGTGATTGTCTATTAACTCCGCCGTTGACGGCCGGTCCCAAGCCCAGATAAAGGAAGAGGGTTGGTGTTAGGCCCATGACAGGCAATCGTAAAATCTGTCACATCCTTCTGGAGGAGGGTTGGTGTTAGGCTCGTGACAGCCGATCATAAAAATTCATCACATCCCTCTGGAGGGTTGGTGTTAGGCCTGTGACAGCCAACCGTAAAAATCTGCCACATCTCTTTGCATGGATTTTAGTTCAAAAAGATTAATGTCGGATGACCGCATTGCTTGGAGAACCAAAATACGTGTAGCCGCCAGAGAGTATTGAGAATGCTTTGATGATGAAGGTGATTGTTTATTACTTTGCAATATAGAGCTAGCAACTGTTTGCGTACCTTGGAGCACCCTCGGCAATAAATACACGGAATGATCGTCTTTTCTCCTTGGCAGCACAAAGGAACTCCATCACTGTTCTTGAGCGACCCAAAGTTAATATTACCTCGCTAGAACAACATTGAATAGTCAAGATAAGAAATAAACAACAAGACATCTACACAAAGATTGTTAATAATCCACTAATTGATACTAAAACTACTCAACAAATGTAGAAACGAGGTGTTAGGCAATGCCTGCCTGAGAGAGGTTGTTTAGTAAGGCCTAAACAAAGCCAAAATGCAGTTTGAAAAAAAAATCTATATGTTTCGCCAATACATGTATACATGTTAATGAGAAAATGACTAATACACAAGACCGAAAGTGATAGAACAAAGTAAAAACCTAAAAACAGAGAATATAGTCATACAATCAAACGACTTAAATGCAAATTCAATCTACCAAAAAAATGACAATAATAAAAATCATGTGGCAAAGAGCACACTTCTGATGAATATGTTCCACTGCTTGTTCAGCAATTTGTTCATGGCAAGTGTCAATATCTTCAAGAAGTTCATTAACAGCCTCAATAACATCATGCTTTAACTTCCGAGTCCTTGAATTTTTGTCAGCCGCTATACAACAAAGAAATTTTTTTTATCAGCAAAAGAAAATGTATTGTATATATATTTTCATAAAGGGAAGCAAAAGTATACAATCTGTAGCATCAATATAAAATATAGCAATGCTACTGGGACCATACTATCCCCCAGCTAAGAGGACCCTTGAAAATTGAAATACATCCATTGCTTGTGCATTGAGATGCATAAACTCATTTGTGAAAAACAAAATGACTTACACTAGGACTTGAATCATAAAGGGCTGGGATTAGGCATCCCACTAGGAAATGTCATACAATACTCAACTTATTCCCAATATTCCTAAATCCCAACATTGAAGTTATTGCTATAGGCACCTATCAACATTTATTGAAATTGACAAAATGAGGACATGACAAAGAAGAAAGTACATGTTTCACTCACATTTGCTTTTTCCTTCAGAATCACCTCCTGATGAAGTTGTATGAGGAGTAGCTGCCGAGTCAGGTATGCCCTCAAGTAGTGTGTGCAAAGAAGGTGCACGAAGAGTACTTCTGGCAGCAGCAGCAACTGCTGCTGCGGACAACATTGGCAGATCATATGGGTCAACATCATCTTCATCCTCACTTCCAGCTGACAAACTCAAACCCCAATAGCATTCGTTGTAAGAGAAAGATCCTCCTCCCTGATGATATGCAGTACTCGTCTCACAACATTTCCAACAGCTAGCTCTGCAGCAATGCATCCATGCAACGTTATCATAGAGCATCAAAAGACAATAAACACCCACAGACCCATGACAAATATGAAGTCTGAAAAGTATCAAGCAAAGATACTTATCCTATATAATACTCAAGTCTTGGTTAGCTACCATGGACATGTTTATGAACCAATACTCAAGTCCATGACCCTATCACTAGTTTCATAATACGCCCACGACATCGTCACAATGATGTACTACTAAACTAGTGTCCGTGAAAGACTTAAAAAATAATAAACTCATTAGGTCTTATAAGCATCTAGATTATTGCCCATTATTCATATACACCCTAGAAATTCCGATACCCTAACATTATTTTGTGAATTAATCAAAACCTGTAAAACTTATGTAATTACAACTATATCCCATCATCCAAATATGTGTCTATCTACTCATGGAAATGAAACTAATTCCTCTCGTAATTGCAAAACCAAAATGTAAATTACACGAATATAATTTAATCCCAGTAATTAAATAAGTGAAACCATATACCAACTGGATTGGCAGCAATCAACTGCTCTCCCACAGCTTGGACGGCATCTATGAGTGCGGCAGCTTGGTTCGTATGTGGCACTCTCTGCTGCGAAATCACGGATCGAAGCAATTCTGCTGTTTGTCTAGCAGTTGCTTGCGAACCCTCGACTTTACTGCAACACAAGAAACCAAACAAAACAATTAAATTTTTTAAGAATGCAAGTGAGAGGAAAAACTCACCGTTTCTTGAGTTTGAGCACGAATTCGTTCACGAGAGCTTGGATGTCCGGCATGATTTCGACCAGACAACCGACCAATCTAGTGGGAGATGAGAATTGAAGAGACCTCAAAGGAAGTGATTTTCGGGCTTATTGAAGCGGATTTTCAAGCTTGAATTTTTAGGGTTTAAGGGATTCTTTTGCAAATTATTGATTGATGTGGATGAAGATAAACACCTGTGTGTACTAAAGAATAATTGCACATTTTCTGTTTGAGCTTGATAAACCTACAAATACAAAATACAAAACAATCGGAAGAAAAAATTCAGAATAATTAACAACAAAGTAGCATAAATGAATTAAGGAGACACACCACTCACACGGAGAACAAAAAAAAAAAAAAATACAAGAAGTGAAGAAGGGTAGACTAAACTGTAACATACCCACAATAAATTTTTAACAGACTAAACTGTGGGAGAACAAAAAACCAGACCAAAACAGAAGGAATAAGGAAGAAAATACAGAGACGGCTTTCTTCTTCAATTTCAGTTCTTCACTCTTGATGATCGAGGGGAGATGCAACCTGCAAATCGCAATTGAGATTGCAATCAGTATCTGAGTTAGGTTTTGATTTTTTTTATATATATACAAAAACGAAAAATCGGAGAGTTGCTGCTTTTGCGGTAACTCGGCGATTTTTGACCGATTTGTCTGTGTCCGCTTTTGTGGCCGATTTCGACCCATTTCGGATAGGTCAATCCCCGAATATTCACCGCATTAACTATAGGCCGTGTGGTCGAGGGGTTGGGAGTATAGAAGTCTGAGCCAAAACCAACATTTCTGTAACCAAAACTGCCTAACAAGATACCAAATACCCATCTCTTTGTAATTGGTGATGTATATACATCCTGATTTTCCTCCTAGCTTAGATAGTTTGGAGTAGCTGCTTTACTTGTTTTAGACCCTGAAAAATGTCCAATATCTTAGGACTAGTTTGGTTTAGTCTGTTTCTGCTAGTGATGCACCACTTAGCAATATCTGCTAACTTTACCAAGCCCATCATCTTGCATTCATTCCGAGGGATCTCTAAGCATTGATCAAGGTGCTCTGGAACCTTAAGAATCTCACTTACCTCATTGAGATACTCGGTTCAGCAAGGATATGAATGCATTCTAGTTTTCCCTTTTACAAGTTCAATTAGCAATAAACCAAAATTGCAAACATCCTCTTCCATCTCACATGGCTTGTCCAAATCCAACCTATCTATTCATAAAGTTATTTGCTAGACCAAATCCTGCCAAATTTGCATTAAATGACTCATCTAGGAGACATTTTCTGATCTTAAATTTCCATGAGATATTGGTGGTTCCAGGTTCATGTGCGGTAATTGCAATGCCGAAGAAACCTGTATAATTGCAATCGTTAATCTCTTCTCCCAGGTCAGCATTTCTCCTCTTTCTCTCAAGTTCCAGCTCAAGTTGCCTCGGCTCATGAATTCAAATACCAAATGCTTTCTCCCTGTTCCAACTCTAACATTGCTAACCAAGTGAATGATATTTGGGTGGATGGAAGCTGTCCATAGAACTTCTTCTTCTAAGCCTTCATCCATTCTTGCGTCTCTCCGAGACTTGACAGCCACTTTATCCTTTAATTATATTTACCCCTAAGAATCTCTTAATTTTTTAGAACTATACCCAAGTTCGTCAAGCAAATCGAATCTTTTTAGATAAAAGTTCCATTTTGTTGATGCTGGAATGTTGATCTTCTTGGTGAGTAAATGGGAAGTGAAAGAAGCTAAGGGTGCGTTTAGTTGCATGAAATCCATGAAGGGACTCCTATATTTTAGGTTAAATTGATGCATTACTCCACATCCACCATTTGATTTTGTAATCAATGGTGGGAATGAAAGTCTCATAAATATGAGAATTTCACTCATTGATCCCCCAAAGCATGTGATTCTAATATTCATGAAATTTTCATTCCCACAATTGATCACAAAATCAAATGGTGGATGTAAAGTGATACTTTAAATTAGCCTAAAATATATGAGTCCCCTCATGAATTCACATGACATAGGATTTCATGCAACCAAACACACCCTAAAGATGTAATGGACCATGTTCCTGCTCTAAATAGGTTCACATGCTGATAGGTCTTACTCACGCCATTCCATTCAAAACACTTTCGCTTAACCCTCCTTTTTCATTAGTGAACCTCAACTTTCCAACAAAACAATCTCACATCCATTCCATTCAACATTCACATTCACATTCACATTCACATTCACAGTCACGTCCATTCCATAATCATTCATTTATGTTAAACAATCCATTATATCTAGTATGTCTATCTAACAAAAAGATCGAACCTTAGCCCACAAAATAATTAAAATTTTAAGACTATTTTTTTTAATACATTTTGTATATGTAACTTGGCATTAAATTGTAAGTAATTTACATGCTATTATGTTTAACTTTTATAAATTATAATTTATAACAAAAGTAAACGCCTAAGCCTTTGGGCGATAGTCCCCTTGCTCGCCCCCTGCCTATCACCTAGCAATTTTTATAACATTGTTCTGTAACAATCGACTATTCATCCCTACACTACAAGAAATTGGCAATTTGACGGCGGTTATATAGCGACGGTTGAGAAAAATCGCCGCTACATACTTTATTCAATGACGGTTGAATAGCCGTCGCAGAATTATATCATTTAACGACAGTTGTAGTTAATGGCGACGGTTTTACCATCGTTATAAATAAAAATTATATTTTTTTATCTAATTCTTTTATTTCTTCCCCATTCACCGAGCAGCAGGTCGTGTGTTGTGTTCCTGTACATTCACATTCATCTTGCCTGTCTCTCATAATCGCTCTCACGTCACCATGTCTTCACTTCTTATCTCTCTTTCTCTTCGTCCCTCCCTCTCCATTTTGTTCTTAGCAAAACCTAACAATACTCAATACCAAAACCCTAGATTCCTTCTTGTTCTTCAATCATCCATGGCTATGACCGCCTCTGCAATCTGGCAACCTCAAGAAGACGGTCTGAGAGAAATATGTGGCTTGCTGAGACATCACATCTCTCCCACATCCAATAAACCCCAGATTTGGCAGCAGCTTCAGCATAGTCAGTTCCCCGATTTTGACAACTATCTCATATTCATTCTTGCTCGTGCAAAGGTAATCTTCATTTGCCTCGCCCATTTCATTTCAAAGTTTCGATTATTGTTATTCACGTTTTCTTGGAACTTTGATGAGTTGGTTCTTGATTAATGTTGGTAGGGTTTAGTAAGATTTGAACATTTTGTGCCAAATAGACTGAGAATTGCATTTGATCGGAAACCAGTTTGCATTTTACTGTGTCTTTGTTTGATGTTGATGGATTTGAGACTAAGAATATTCATTTGATGAAGAATAAAAGTTGCTTATTTGTTTGTATACTGATCTGCTTATTTGTTTGATGTCGATGGAATTTATGGTTGAGAAGATTAGTTAATGAAGAAGAAATGTGAAAGATTTGCACTGAATTTTTTTTTTTAGATTATTGAAGATCTGAAATTCTGAATCGAAAAAAAAAAAAACAAACGGGATGGCATGTTTCCGGTCCATGCAACATGTTTCTCTGTTAGCCTTACTGATATCGGCATCCAATGTGCTGAGAAGTCCATTCTTGTATTAACTATTAAGCAACTTGCAGATGGGGAAACTGTATACTTCTTACATAATATTAAACATCATAATTTAGCTCTACTGAGTACTTCTTACATTATATGTATTGATCTTTGTTTATCCTATCAACATCTACTGTGTGCTGAGACAGTACACACATTCAAACCAAGATAAGTTACATCAGAACTGGACATGAAAACCTTTGTATTTTCTATAATAATAAATAAGTGTGAATGTAACTAATAAAATTTTGGTTTAGTGTTACCAATAAACTCACCATGAGTCTTAGAGAATGATGCCCTAGGCAACTACAATACCCTGCAATAGGCAGGTTATAATGGTAATAAATCTGATCAGCTCAGACGTTTTGCTATTTTACTGTCAATGAGGTTTTCATTTACCTCGCCCAATTCATTTCAAAGTTTCGATTATTGTTATTCACGTTTTCTTGGAACTTTGATGAGTTGGTTCTTGATTTTAGCAAGCGACCACTTTACTTGAGCTGATGACGATAAGGGCATTTCACAACCAGATTTTGCGTCGTTACGATCTATTGTTATCACTGTACGATGACATTAACTTCAATTTTTATTCTCTAATGGTTTCTAAAGTACCAACTTAGAACTGAAAAAAGGTCCTATTGAATAAAATTAAGAGTAGTATACTACAATACTAGGTTTGGGACCAAAAAGGAAGTGATGAAAATTATGGGAAGAACATAGGGGATGACCTTCTACCCTTCTGTTCCCTCCTTATTCTTTCCAACTTTTTCACCAACAGTCAGTCAGTCACACTCGCAGACTCCACATTCAGGGAAGAGTAAGAAGGACAGGCAGGAAGAAAAGCTGGTTGGAGATGCAAGTGAAATATCCAAGAAAGTGTAGGTTTGATCTTCTTAATTAATTGGTAAACTAGGTAGCTAGCGATACAATAACTAGCTAGCAGGTTAATAAGGCTGTGTGTTTTCTTTAGATATCATTATTAGGTTTTGTTATCATTTTAATTACAAAGTAAATTTCAAACTTTGGTAAGTCTCAATTAATTCATATATTTCAGAAAGGTTAACCTAGCCAACTAACATAGTTTTATAAAGTTCAAGCAAAAAGGTTTCTCACTTCTGCACTCAGTTTGAAGAAGAAAGGGAAATGAAACATTCTCTTAATTTTATAAGATTTTAACTTTTGGTGATAACAAACTCCAAATTAAGAGTTTCCTTCAATTTATTGAAAGAATTTTCTTTTGTATATCCAATGAATAGTTTTAAAGCGCTCATCAATTGTGTTTGTGTTTTTCATGTTATAATGTATCTAGTCGTGCACCATGATCTTGTTAGATTGATGTTTATGTTGCATATCAGAAATTCATGAGTATAATGCTTAGGAACAAACCAAAGAAGAAAGCAGATAAACGGCCAAGAGAACCACGAGTTGCCTTCATGACTGAAAGCGAAGTTGATCATCTTGAAGATATAGGTGGAGAAAATATGGGCAGAAAGCTGTGAAAAATTGCCCTTATCCAAGGTTTGTACATTTTTATTATGTAATTATATAGATCATTTGAAAAACAAATCTAATTTTACTGACCAGTTAAAGATATGGATTGATCCAGAAGTGCGTTCAAATCAAAGATATCGATGACTGCCTTCTTCTTTGTGTGTGTGAAACAAAGCCTAGATAAGTATTATAACATGTTTGTGTATATTCTGAGATGAATTCAACCTAAAGTAGATAAACAAAATGCTCATATTGGAAAGAAACTGCAGAAATAAGCTGATATGAGAAGATTTACAAACTATGATTTCCTGAGTTAACAAACTATGATAGTGGAATTGTCTCCTTAGTTAACAAACTATGATTTCCTGAGCTGTTTAGGTTTCTTGTGTTCATTGGTATGTAGGAAGACTGATATGTTCAAGGAACTTTGGAATAGTTTGGGATTTTGCAGTGGTGGGAATCAATCATTGAGAAGCACAGACAGGTATGTTGATTTTGACTATTTTGGTTGACTTAATGTCTTAGATTTACAGGTACATATGTATAACACCTTCCTTTGTTCAACTATGATTATCATTTTCTCTGCTTTGAATATTAGCTTATCTTTTTGCCTTTCCTCTACTTTGAATTTTGCAATCAATTTACAGGTACATATGTATAACATCTTTTTGTTTTTTCTGTGCTTTGCATTTTCTCTTCTTTGAATATTAGCTTATCTTAGATTTACAGGTACATATGTATAACATCTTTTTGCTTTGAATATCCTTTTGCGTTGCAAGTCCAGTGACTAGGTTGCAATCAATTTCAGTTCTCTTTTCTCACCCTAACATTCTACTTGAATAGCTTTGGTTGTTATATTGTTTTTGTTATGTTCTTTGTTTACTTGTTTTGCAGGGCTGCTCGACTATGGGGTGTTATGAAGCACTTGTATCACAAAATTCCAGACATTGCATCGAAGAAATCTCAGAAGTATGGTTACCTGTTAGAGAAAGAGAAGTAAGCAGACTTTGTTTTCTCCTACTTGAAAATGCATGGATATTTAGTAACTGGACTCTCAATTGCATGGTTTTTGTAGAGCTCTCAATTCATTGCCTGACCTCCCAGATTTCGAGTTGTCATTGAGACCTGAGGACTACAATTTGCCAGAAATGAATCCAGCATGGGATGGTGAATAATGGGAAATCAAAGCTCGTACACTTAAAGAACACCTCAAAGACGGGGAAGGTGGAACGAAAACAGAGTGAGATCGGGCTAGCTTTGTTGTGATTGTAATATTGTTTTTTTGAAAATTTGATTATGTCCATTGACAATTTGTAACAATTTTAATTTGTAATTTTCTTCTAGACCATGTATAATATTGATTTTGAAATGAAATTAAAGTTCCTCTTAATGTATGATGATGATATCATATGAGTTTAGTTTAGTGTCGTTTATATTTGATTTTTGATTTGAGTCTAAAAGTTGTAGTGCATATGTTGGATAAATTATCTGCACCCAATGAAAAGAAAACACTACAGGTTGAAAAATGTGATTTTTATATGGTAAAAAAATTTGAATTATCAAAGGGAATTTAGCGGCGGTTGCAAATCGTCGCTAAAAGGCAAAAAGTTGAATTGTTCATTGAATTTTGTCGACGGTTTATAAACGTCGCTAAATACAGTTATAAACGTCGCTACATTAAACCATCGCTCTATAGTATTTAGCGACGGTTATGCCTGCGGTTGCTTAAAACCGTCGCTGAATGACCTAGTGACGCCTTTATTAGCGGCGGTTTTGTAACCGTCACTGTTTTATTTAGCGACAGTCATAACCGTCGCTGTATACCTTTGGCGACCGTCGCTAAAATACAGTTTTCTTGTAGTGCTACACCTCCATAAATCAACGAAGATGACCAAGTTAAAAGCGCCGATCCCTACCCAAACTACTTTCTCCCATTTCTCCTTGCAAAACTTTTGTACCACCAGTCAACCGAGAACTATCACTTTGTGTAAGATTTTGTACGACTACACATTTATCTACACAAGCTTGTAAAGAAAACATAATCAAATCAATATCTATAGCAGCTTGTACTAGAAATAGAAAACATAACCAAACAAATCACCACAATGGAGGGTTCGTCATGATTATTTTTCCCATCTGAATATTAAAAACAAAAATTCCAGAACCAAAATACTACCACCACTCTTCCACGAGCAAAATGACTATAAGGAATCGACATCACACTACAGCCACCACATCACAACACCACAATTAATACCCAACAATGAACACCACAAAATCATGGCACAAAACATAAATGATCTCAAAGAATGACAAAAAAAGTTAAAGTGCATGCATACCGTAGCACGCCTGGCAAGAACTTACACAACACTGGCATCCTGTGTGCTCTGAAAGAAGAAATTCTTGTTAGTATAATAAAATCATTTTGAAATAATTAAATTGCAAATCTTCTACTTAATGCAGGGATACAACATTAATATAATATTGCGAGGGTTTAAAAAATTACAGTTGCAGATCCCGAGGCTCCTATCTCCGTTTGGGAAGTGCCAGCCTAGGATACACTACAAAAAATGCATATAAATAAATATGTAAAATGGAATAATAAAATGTTTTCCCTTCCGAGTTGATTCTTAGAAAGATTTTATGAAAGTTTAGTATCACACTAACTGTCAATAAGATCTCTATTTTACATAGATTTTTTCCAAAAAACTATGTCAAACGCATGGAAAACCTCATACTTATCCAAGTGTAAAATGGAAGTTCAATTTAACTCCTGAAGGTAGAAAAGGTTACAGATGGTTTGGCTTGTGCATTTGATCATAAACCATTCATGCCAGTGATCTTGCAAACATACTTTGAAGAGTCCTTCTAGGCGGCGAGGAAACGGGTGAGGGAGGGGGGTGTGACCCTCCATCCCCTCGAGATTCACATGGATGCGCATCTCGAGGAGGATGGAGGGTCACACCCCTCCCTCGCAGGTGGATAGAATGCAGTTTAGGCCAGTGAGACTAATTTGTGTTGTGATATATTATGAGTTGTAACGCTTGAATTTATGAGCTAGTTGTGTCTTTGTGGATGTTAATGCCTGAGTGAAGCTCACAAATATCTTCTTAAAACTACATTCCCTCTAACTAGTTTATCCCCATTCCAGAAATTGCAAACCTTGCTCAACTCAAAATCAGTTGGGAAAGTCTCCATGAGAGTTGCTGGTCCTACCCATCGCCACAAAATCAATAATAGAGCCGCCATAAATAGGTTTTGACACCAGTAATTGTCATTATAAAATTCACTTGCCCCTTTGTTGTCTCCTGCCGTTTTCCTCTTTTTGCTCTTGCTTATGTTCTGAGCAACATTTCCAGGGATCCGGGAGGGCTCATGTGTATTATGCGCATGATCCGCTCATGTGCACTAACGGGAGCCGTCGGATTTATCTAACGACTGAAATTTGTGGAATTTTTTTGCATATAAAAAGAGGAAAAGCAATTCTCTCTTCGCATGCTTTCTCTGCTTCTTCTCTCCAACAGTTAAGTTTCAGATAAAACTCATCACTTATAGGACCAATAACACCTCAAATCTCCTCACTCAAGTCACTTCAAATCCTCACATTGTCACAAAACCAACTTCACTAATTTTTATTGCTCTAAGCAACAACAAACTTCAGGGTAAGTTTCCAAAAGGATTAGAGAAGCTTCACAGTTTACAATACTTTCTAATGGATGACAACCCAATGTTCATTCCTCTACCATTTGAGTTTGGTAGATTGTTGAAGCTTCAAGAGCTGAGACTTGCAAATTCAGGTTATACAGGAACTATTCCTCAAAGCTTTACACAACTTCAGAATTAATCTCAGTACTCTATCTCTGCAGAACAACAGGTTGACAGGTGAGATTCCAGTTGATCTGAGTGGTCTTTCTCACATGTATCACCTAAATTTAAGCAGAAACATGTTATATGGTGTTGTTCCTTTCAACTCTGGATTCTACAAAAGGTTAAGGAGAAATGTTGATCTAAGTGGGAATCCTAGGCTTTGCTTAAATGGGTCTGAGGCACCTGAGAGTGTGAAGATTGGGGTCAGTGTTTGTGGCAAAAACAACAGTTTTCCCTCTTTAATGAATCCATCAAAGAAGAAATCTAGTGCTCCTCCGGGAGGCTTCTTCTGCAGATTCTTCAATAATGTTCAGTGTTTTTGGTGTCTGGGTACTACTCCACTACTACTTAAGGGGGGGTATTCAATCATGTATTTTAATGGATTCTGAAAGATTTTAAAGTCCATTAAAATACAGGGGTATTCAATTAAGGATTTAAAACAATACAATGAATCCAGGGGTATCATCATGGATTTTAATGATTGTTTTATAATCCATTAAATCATGGGGTATTCAATCATGGATTTTAAACAATACAATAAAATCTAGGGTATTCAAACAACATGAGATTTAATGGATTGTTGACTTGATGGATTTTGAAGGACTTTGAAGGATTTATTTGTGAAAAATATAAATACCAAACTCCTTTACAAATCCGACCTCTACCCCTCGTATTTCAATCTCTTCTTCGTCTCTCCACCAACACCTAGGGTTCCCTTCTACAAACCTCTTCTTCACCTCCAATCATTTACAAATCAAATCAATAACGAAATCTGATTAAAGGGTTTGACACGTTCATCCCCTTCTACAAACCCTTTCGTTTTCTCAATCAAACCCTTTTTTTTTTTTTTTTTTTTTCCGTTATGGAGGATCAACGTATCAACTTTTTATTTGAGGGTTAACAATAATCAGTTTGTGAGACTAAGCAATCAAGGCTCTGGAAGGAGGATTGTAGCAGTAGCTACTAATCCTAGCCAACAAGAAACCTTTGAAATTGTATTTCAAAATAATGCCATCGATAAGAAATCACCATATCGCATTCGCATCAAAGCGTCAAATGGATTTTTCTTGCAGGTCTTTGTTTCTTCATTTTTAACTACAATATAGTTATAATTTGGTAATGACGATGCTTATTATTGATTGCAAATCAAGCATGTGTCAATGCAACTAAGAGCTTTATTTCTAATGTTTCAAGCAGGCACCAAGGGACTCACTGTTGATTGCTAATTATCAAGCCGAAACAGGATGGGGAGATGATGATCCCTCAGTTTTCAGCATGACCGCAAATGGAAATGAAAATGACATCATGCGAGGTGAATATCAACTCACAAATGGTTATGGACCAAGAGCTCAAGAAGTTATGACAGTGAATATAGTAATTTCATCTAAGACTGACACTATCCTTTTATATGGCTTGTTGGGTTTAGGAAATACAATTTGAAGGTTATAATAGATCTACATGCTGTTCCTGGTTCCCAAAATGGAAACGATCACAGTGGAAGCAGAGACGGGTCACTAGAATGGGGAGACTCAAAGATACAAGAAACAGTTGAAGTAAATAGACTTCTTGGCAAGCAGGTTTAGTTCAATCTGGTTCCCATAATCTGACATTTTGATCCATTTTCTTATTGTACTAATCCCTGTTGTTTTCATTTCTTGACGTGTAGATTTGGTAAAGATCCAAGTTTGGCTGCAATCGAATTGATAAATGAGCCTCATGGACCTCAAATTTCTGCTGCTACTCTAAATAAGTATTATAGAGCAGGTTATGAGGCAGTAAGGAAGTACACTCAAAGCACTTACGTGACTTTATCTAATAGGCTAGGAGAACATGAACCTACTGAATTCCTCCAACTTGGTAGAAGCCTTCCACGCTCTGTCATTGATGTGCATTACTACAGCATTTACGCAGAAATGTTCAAGAAAATGACCGTTCAGCAGAATATTGAATACATTTACAGCACTTGTTCTACCCGATTGAACAATATCAACCAACAAACGATACCCTTGACTTTCGTTGGTGAGTAATTCTAAATTTTGCCCCAACTTTTTTGAAGAGGTTGCAAGCACCGGGAACTCGATAGGCAGATTCCATCACAAACTCATAATAGAACTAATACTGCATCATGGAATGATTGTAAAAACGTAGTGTTACAACTTCTCTAATAATCGAATGGAACATTACAGGGGAATGGTCTGCAGCATTGCCATGCACTGTTCAACCAGAAGACAACGGTAGATTTGCAAAAGCTCAAACAGAAGTTTATGGGCGTGCCACGTTTGGATGGGCATATTGGTCGTATAAGAATATATTCGATAATTGGAGTCTGGAGTCGATGATCAAAAGGAACCTTAAAAAGCTTTGAGCTCCTGCTACTAATATTTGATGGCTACCAATCTCCTCGAATCAACTTCTATTTCAAATAATGTTTTGTTCTGACTAGGAAACAGTATGTTATAATCCTTAATATGACCTGTATATGTATTCTGATCTGAAATAATGCAACGTGTTTGGTAGTATTTGCATGATCATTTTTTTAGTGTCAGGTCAATCATCAGGCACTTTGTTTGGCCTTATAAAGATAAATACTTCTACACATCGAGCTCTTGTTATCTAACATGAATGGCTTACTACAGTATATGAATGGTTTTGCTGATACAGCAGGCCTGTTCCCTAAGATCACAAATTTATCACTTCATTCTAACTTGGAACTTCATTCTAAAATTTGGTTGCTAGTTGATCAAACATAAACAAGATTTTGGAAATGCTCACTTTGAGTATTGGCTGCTCTTATATTATGAAACTATACTAATTATCAACTAAAGTTGGAGTGAATATTTACCTTTAATTGTAGTTCATGTTTGACTAGGTTGTTAACGGGCTGATTCGGTGATGTTTGTTCTGTTTATACCATGTATTTTTGCTTGTTTGTTTATCTACATTTCCTTCATTTGGTTTATTTGCACTTCAGGTACTCAAGCTGCTCCCAAGAAGATTGGTGCTACCTTAGCATAGGTTGTAGCAGGGAAGAGCTTCTCCAATTGCAGCATCAGTGCCACAGTAATACTCATTTCCTTCATTTTATCTAGGCATATTGTTTTGTTTTCAATATCAGGATCTATGCAGGATTTTTATCTTGTGTTAAGTTTGAATTACAATAAGGCCAGACTAAGCCAATACTTGTTCTTATGCAAACTGTTAGAACTTGCTATTATGCGTTCCTAATGTTTGCATACTGTGATATTAACATCTCTTAAACTGTGTTCCTATGTTTTAACAAATAGTACAGTTTACTCAAAACAAGTTAAGAGTTTAGGTAGTGCTCATTAATCTTTAATCTGTAGTTAAATGCAGCCAGTATGAATCCTGTCTGTAACACCGATAGTTTTTTTTTTTCAACAGTTATCATCACTGAAGTGAAATAGTTTGCCTCTACTTCTGTTAGTACATGCACAGCCTATATTTATAGCGCTGGCATTCTTCTGCAGCATTAACCTCAAAAATACAATTGTCTACTGAGGCACTAACCACTGCATATTTCTAATTTCTACTTTGTTCTTTCCCTATGGTCAATGGTGTAACTGAAGGTTTCAAGGGTCATACCAGAATTATCTTGCCAGAGGTCACACTATGCTTTGAGTGTACCATCTGGTTGTTTCCACCTCAAGTGAAATTTCCATTATGCATCCAGTGAAATTTTGTTGACTTCAATTGGGGTTTGTTGATTTTGTAGAAATTCACTCCCAGTAGGCTCAAGGAAATTATAAAGAATCAATAGAAATCCATAACAATCATTTATTAAAATTCAGAAAATTCAATAATAAAATCCATTAAAATCCAGTGGATTCTGTAAATTCCACAAAATCCAGTCACTTAAAATCTATTAAAATCCAGTGAATTCTGTAAAGTCTTTCAGACTCTATTAAAATCCATGAGATTTAAAGTCTTTCAGACTCTATTAAAATCCATGATTGAATACCCCCCTGTTAAACTTGTGTTGTACGCTTCCTTGCATCTTCTTGGTAATCCTCGTAATTGAAGTTGTTTCTGAATCGGGACCGATGAGATGAGGAGTACGTGTCATTGATCGATGAGTCCACGGATTCAAGAAGAAGATTGTTGTTGGATTTGGTGGTGTGAGTGATCAAGATGTTCCAAAACTCATCCTCAAGACGAGCCATGGCGATCTTAATTACTCTGTTGACTTTGGACTGATTGGCGGAGGGTGATGATGAGACTGTGGTTGATTCCATGGATCAGCAGATCTCGTCCACAGCTCATAAATATCGATCCACTTCGACTTGGTCTTCGCAGTCAAAGATCATTCACTTGTCTCGAAAGCAATAATCGTTTTCCATTCCGCGGATGGAGCTCTGTTTATTGAGAGCGGTGAGCACCTCAAGATCTACCGGATGAAATTGTGGGCTACCAATGAGGTTCGCGCCAAGTCCAAGTTTTGGTACTTCTTGAGGAAGCTGAATAAGGTCAAGAAGAGGAATGGCCAAATGCTTGCCATCAATGAGATATTTGAGAAGTACCCTACCATAATCAACAACTATGGTATCTGGTTGAGGTACCAGAACGGACTTGGTTATCACAACATGTACAAGGAGTACCGTGATACTACTCTCAATGGTGTTGTTGAGCAGATGTACACAGAGATGGATTTTCGTCACAGGGTGAGGTTTCCTTGCATCCAAATCATTAAGGCAGCCACCATCCCTATCGCGAGCTGCAAAAGAGAAAGCACAAAGCAGTTCCAAAAGAAGGACATCAAGTTCCCCATGATCTCCAAGAGTGTTGAGTGTTTGAGGAACTGTTTTTTTCCCTACTCCACCAGTAGCTCTGCATGTTACTTCATTGTCTCCTTCAGAAGTGCAATACTCTGCAAATTTGGTTTGTACTACTTCTAAATGCATCAGTATCAGCACTCGAAAAAAACCCAGGTATCCTTCCTTCTTTATTGTTTACATATCGATGTATTTTAATGGTTAAACGTTACTTGAGAAAAAAAAACTAGACTTGTTACTGTGAACTTTTTGTGTACTTGTAAGCATTTCATCCATCTCTGAATGGTTTGATTTAGAAAAATATCTGGTACTGAAATGTGTAGGTTGTGGAACACTCTATTGATTCGTGCTCAGATAAATGTACTCACTAAACATCACCAACACCAAGTCTTTCGTGGAATCATTTCAGTAAACAAGAAACAAGTGGGATGTCCAATATACAGATTATTATCTTATTGTAATGTTGGTCTAGCTAGTGTTTAAATGATTTGACTATTGAGTTAAACCATGTTAAATTTAAGCTTCTTGATTGATTAGAAACAACAGAACATAGCAAAATCAATTTAAGCTTTCTTGATATAATCATGTTACATTTTATTCAAACCAATTCAAGATACTTCGTTATATATTTGTTGAATTCCCTGCAGATTGCGTTGCTGAATTTACTGAATTTGAATTTGCACCTTGGTAATTTGAATTTGCTGAATTTGGAATCGAACCGTTCAAAACGATTCGAACTAGGTTTGGTCTCAATGTTTAAAATGAGGGAATTCGGACAAGACCTAATCCGTTAATTTTGAATGGTTGGGGTTAGTTGATACTACTTTATAGACCCCCAATAATATTTGATGTTACAGAATATCATCCGTTCAACTTTGGGTGAATTATGAAAACTATTTCTCTTGGATGTTGGGGTTCCCATTTGGATAATCTTCCTCTCCTGTAATTATATATCCTGGTAGGACGCTTAACAATAACTCTCTCTTTGGTTTTTGAAATTATTATACCTTTCAATTCTCAAGATGAGTGGATGACTCTAGTGCACTATGGTGCAGCTTTCAATTATGCAACTTCACAGGCAGGTTACAAGATGACTTGTACTCTACTGTTCAGCTTCTTGGTGGAGCTTTATGCTGTTGAAGGATCACTATTTTCTGCTATTGCAAATTGGACGGATGGAAGAAAGGTTTTTGTGGGGTGATTCATTAGGTGTCACTGAATATCTTCTTCTGTAAATTTTTTAGTCCACTGGAAACTGTTGGAGACTGGGGGTTCTTGTATATTCCCAGTAACTTTGATAAGCAAGCCCATGAATGAAATAGATATTATTTGCTCTCTAAGAAAATGTTTCAATCTAAAAATGAAAGAGATAAACCAAAAAAAATTACATACACTAGTATGGAAGAAATCATTTATTTAGATAGCATCAAATGTGCATGAACGTCATCGTTATTCTTCTAAAGAACTCACCCAGATGCCTGATTGACATTGGCAGATCCAGAATTTTAGTCCAAGGGGGCAAAAAGACAAATAATTTTGTGATTTCAAAAAAAAAAAAAGGATTTCGTTTTTCGAGTTAATTTTGGTTTCCTGATTTGAAGAAATATTTCTGTGTGTAAAGAAAAAATGTAAAAAATTCAAGAATAGATGAAATATATAATGAATTTAGAGGGTAATTAAATGTGTGAAAAAAAAATATGCAAGTAAATAAAGGTATTAAAGACATTAAATGAAACTAAAATATATATAATTATACAAGGGGTAGTTTCAAAATTCAATATATAGGTAGAAAAAGTGATAATTAGAAAATTAGGGGGTGGTTTCAAAAATCAATAAAATAAATGATAATTAGAAGAAAAAAAACCTTGAAGTTTACTAAAAATTGTAAATTTTAGTAGTTGATTTTGTATTTTTACGAAAAAAAAATCCCAAAATTTATGAAAAAACCCTCAAAATTTTAATTATTTTTTCGACCTTTTTCTTTTTATAATTTCAAAAAAATGAAAATTTCGGCAAAGTTTCGTATAATTTCGTGAAAACACAATCCTTGATCAAGGGCAAAGCTAAAAAACATTTCATACCCGAGCTAGTAACTAATAAAAATTACAATTAAAAGTACATTGCATATACCAAATTGAATCCAGTGTAATCCAATTTTAAGCTAAAATAAGATTACAATATAGATAACCTTAGCAAGGGCAAAAACAAAAATATATAACTAAAATCACAAAATAATTAAGATAAGTATCTAGTTGAACCTTAAAAAAATCTGAAATTCGCAAACATAATAAGAATGTAATACAATTTTGTAGAAAAATGATTTATGTGAACCTCAAATTTTGTATGAATTGGCTCAGGGTATTTATTTTCATTGAATTATATAGTTATTATTCTAGATATTAATTTCAAATATTTTTTTAGAGGTTTTATCCCACTTGTGAATAAACAATTTTTTAATGTTTGCAATTACATATGAAACTGCATTGAAAAAAAAAGTAGAGATATGTCACAATGATAAAAATAGTAATTGTCACTAGTCATAAAAAATCATACGCTTCAAGATAACCGAAAATAAATTTTATTAAACTAAACAATTTTTAATGTTAGCAATTACTAATAAAATTGCATTAAAACAATAAGTTTAGTAAACAATGGTTGTTTATTAAAAAAATATTAAATTTCCAACCACTACACTAACTAAGATGAGTTGAAATAGTTGAATAAACAATTATCTTATTGTATTATACATTATATAATTAAATTTTTTTATAAAACTATATATTTATTAAAAATATTTTGAAAGGTAAGTATTATACATTATATAATCCGTCGGTGCTGATTGGTATGAGAGATTCTAACCACACCCACACTTTCTTCTCGCCACCACTTACTTCCACTACCACAACCAAATTCTACCTTTTTCTTCCACCACCACAACTTACTTCTTCCCAACACCTGCCAAAGATATTTTTGAAACGGCAGAGAGAAGTTTTCCCTTGTTGGTGTCTCACCTTTACATCAGCGTCCTCTGCTTTCTCCCTCCTCTTAACTTCTCTAACGAAACTCCCTCATCCTCCATTAGTTCTCTCAGTTCGTCCATCTGTCCATCCACAAACGCTAGGGGCTTTAGAAATCCAAGACTTTCAAAGCAGCAGTGAGACAATAACAGTCGGGCGTCAAGGTTTTGTTGTTGCTTGAATGTGATGAATGTTTGTTGCAGATCAATAAGGTGTTGTTGCTTGAATCTGATTTTGCTGAATGGGAATGGGTTGCTGAAAGATTTAGGGTAATTGTTTTTCTGTATTCTCATTAATTCAATGGAAAAATATTTATACAAGAAGTCCAACAGTAGCTTTCCTAATTTCTCATAATACCTAGCAATAGTTTAAGAAATATTAAACTTCTTGAGGAAGTAGTTTCCTATAACAAAGCAAGTACCCATATATAGCTATCCTAGAATAAAGGAAAAAAAAAATAAAGGAATAAACCTCCTAACACCCCCTTCAAGTTGGAGCATGCAAGTCTAAAATGCCCAACTTGTCAAAGAGAAAATCGAATTGCTTCTTCCCCAAAGCCTTGGTAAAAATATCCGCCAATTGGTCCGTCGTCGACACATAAGACGGAGCAATAAGACCTTCCTGGATAGCATCTCACACGAAATGAAAATCAACCTCAATGTGCGTCGTGCGTTCATGAAATACCGAATTCTGCGCTATATGCAACGCGGACTGACTATCACAAAAAAAGGAAACGCCTTAGGATGATGGATTCCCAAATTCAAAAGTAGACCATTCAACCATTTTAATTCACAAGTAACAAAAGCCATAGAGCGATATTTGGCCTTTGCCGAAGAACGAGCTACAGTATGCTGCTTCTTAGTTTTCCATGAAATTGGCGAATGCCCCAAAAACACAAACCACCCAGTGAGAGACTGCTGAGTAAGGGGACAGGCTGCCCAATCCGAGTCACACCAACCTGTCAAAGATAATTCACTGTTTGAACGTAATAGAATGCCCTGACCCGGGCATTTATTTAAATAGCGAACAACCCGTAACGCAACATCTCAATGTTCTTCTCGCGGCTTCTGCATGAATTGTGACAAGACATGAACCGAGTATGCCAAGTCAGGACGAGTAACCACCAAATAGATAAGACGTCCAAGCAAACGCCTATAGGGCTCAGGATTCGTAAGAAAAGGCCCCTTGGCACGCGCCAGCTGATAATTCTGTTCAATCGGGAATGAAGCCGACTTTGAGCCCAATAGTCATGCCTCTGAAATAACATCAAGGGCATATTTCATTTGACATAAAAACAACCCTGAGGAGCTTCTAGTCACCTCAATGCCAAGAAAATATTTAAGCACACCAAGATCCTTCATATAAAAACATTGACTCAAATAGATTTTGAAAGCCGTCACCGCAGCGAAATCATTACTAGAGATTATCAAATCATCAACATATACTAGGACGTTGATATGTACAGATCCTTTAGAGTAAGTAAAGAGGGAATAATTGGAATAGGATTGAAGAAAACCATACCCCTTTAAAGCTGTCACAAGCTTTGCAAACCAACATCGAGGTGCCTGTTTCAAACCATACAACGATTTACGCAAACGACAAACCAGATCAGAATCAGTGGAGCTAAAACCTGGCTGAAGTTTCATACACACCTCCTCATCTAAATCGTCTTGAAGGAAGGCATTATGAACATCCATCTGATGCAACTCCCAATGCATGGATGCTGCAATGGCCAAAAAAGCTCTAACTGTCACCATTTTCGCGACTGGGGCAAATGTCTCATTATAATCAATTCCTTCAAATTGATGATTACCGAAAACAACTAATCTGGCTTTTAACCTCTCTATGCTACCATCTGAGTTGTACTTAATTTTGTACACCCATTTACTTCCGAGAGCTTTCTTTTCAGGAGGTAATTTTTCCATAGTCCAAGTGCCATTATCTTCCAAAGCACGAATCTCCTTTTGCATAACAGTACACCATCTTATATCTTTTATAGCCTCCTTAAAAGATTGTGGCTCAACACCTGCAGTTACAGCTGCAAGAAAATTTCGGTGTTTCACAGTAAATTGATCACAACTAACATAATGTGCTATAGGACAAGGCGTACTTGAGGGAGTGTGATATGGCGGAGCAGATGGAGCAAGAGATGGACTGTCCTTGATAACCGTATGTGTCAAGAAGTCTCTCAACTTTACTGATGGAAACTTCTCCTGGAACCCGAGGCCCAAATTGCCCATCCTCGTTCCGCTGGGAGCACCATCTGCCCCCCCCCCCCCGACAGCCGAGGATGAAGCGTCCACTTGTGGCACATCCCGAGCATTTTCACTTGGCACAAACGCGGTAGACGGTGGCTCAGCATTACTAGGCGTGACGCTAGTCGTGGGAGAGACCGTTTGAGGACCGACTCTTCCTGGGCTCTCTCATTATAAGTCACATCACTATCAAGGGGAGGAGTATGATTTGTGACCTCAACATTCAAATAAGGAAAAACATTTTCATAGAACTTCACATCCCTAGACACAAAGAACTCATTTTTCTCAAGATCAAATAAACTTCATCCCTTCTTACCAAACGGATAACCCACAAAAACACATTTACAGTTTCGATTGGAAAACTTGTCACATTTAGCGCGTTGATTATGGGCATAAACTAAGCAACCAACAACGCACAAGTCACTAAAAGAAGGTGTACAACCAAATAACATTTCATATGGAGTTTTGTTTAGGATAACACTAGAGGGAGTCTGATTTATTAGGTGAGCAGCGGCCAAAACGCATTCTCCCCAAAATACATTGGCAACCCCCATTGAAACCTCAATGCACGAGCGACATTGAGAATATGTTTATGTTTCCTTTCCACTTTTCCATTTGTTGAGGGGTACCCACACAAGAGGTTTGAAATAAAATTCCATTAGCCACGAATAAATCTTTCATGCAGTTAGACTCTGTTCCATTGTCACTACATACAATTTTCAACTTTTGAGAGAATTGACGGTCAATCATGGCAATAAAGGACGTAAACATCTTGAAAACTTCTCTTTTATCAATCAATAAATAAACCCACATAGCACATGAATAATCGTCCACCAAGGTTAAAAAATAACGAGCACCACACGAAGAAACTTCATCATACGGACCCCATAAATCACAATGTAGTAACTCAAAAATCCTAGTTGATTTATTGGCACTTAAAGGAAAACGATCTCTAGAATGTTTAGCACGATGACAAACTTCACATGCTTTATTCAAATGACTCCTAGAATTATTAAAAACAAAAGGAAGCAACTTCACTATTGTCTCGGAAGAATGACCCAAACGACTATGCCATAGCTCCAAGGACTTCGAATTATCAACCGAAACCGCTTGCACCTGTAATCCATGCCTTAGATAGTAAAGTCCATTTTTTCTCTCACCCGTGCCAATCACCTCCCTCGAATGCAGGTCCTGTATAGCACACAAGTTAGAATTAAATTGGACAAAGCAATTTAGATCATCATTTAGTTGTGAAACCGAAATTAAATTGCAGTTTAACTTAGGAACAAAAAGAACATGTTGGAGGATTATTTTGTCCGTGAGTTTCACGACACCCTCCTTAGTAGAAACCATCGTTTGACCATCCGGAAGGCCCACAGGACATGGCAAAACTACTGTAGTATCCACTAAATAAGATACATCACCAGTAACATGTTGAGAACATCCAGTATCAATTATCCAAGAATCCATTTCCAACTTACCATGCAACCTGTTAGAAGAAGTGTGAGGAGTACCAAATGCGGCTGTTAACGCGACCCACTGTTTTGCAGTAAAACCTGGAAGAGGTAGCGCAGCAAGAGCGGGGTTCGACTTCTCAAGAGATGCGCCGCCGGCCATGGTTTAGGAAAAAAAAAATTTGAAGAAGCAATTTTGGCTATGATAGCATGAAAGATTTAGGGTAATTGTTTTTTTGTATTCTCATTAACTCAATGGAAAAATATTTATACAAGAATTCCAACAGTAGCTTCCCTAATTTCTCATAATACCTAGTAATAATTTAGGAAATATTAAACTTCTTGCGGAAGTAGTTTCCTATAACAAAGCAAGTACTCATATATAACTATCCTAAAATAAATGAAAGAATAAAGAAATAAACCTCCTAAATAATCTCCTAACAGTTGCAAACTTGGAGTACGTAGTTATCCCTTTCATTGTGATTTTTCAAAATGGAGTGTGTGATAATACTGTTGACTGTGCCTAACAGTTGATTGTTGCAGGTTCTTGGTGAGACTATTAGGCAATATGGAGTCCCGACAATCATTCCTTCAATACCTGCGTGTGTCGCATATCTGTCATAGTACAACTTGGCTGCTTCACTGCATTCAACTTGCACGTACTACTGGTGTTGATGTTGTTGGAGTTCTCAGGAAACCCAAATTTGAGTACATAGAAGACAACAAACACTGATTCTCCACCATAGTTTTAGCGACGATGATGAACAAATTAGCAGTAGACTTGTTAGAATTCTGTTTATGGAAGTACCATGAATGATTTCTTGTAGTAAACCAGAATCAAATGGCTATGAGGGTGAAAGCGCTTGACTGGTGGTGCGATTAGTAGAGTAAGTTTATTGTGCAACAGGCATGATGGGTACCCCATCAGTTAGGAGAAGAACCCATCAAGAAGTTGGTACACACTTGACCTGTTGTTGTTGAGGTGTTCAAGTGAGGCGTGTAAAACAGCAAGTGTGGTGGAAGCTGCACTAGAAGTTTTGATGGATTGGCTATCGCTAAAAATTAAAAAAATTAAAAATAAATAAATCAAGCAACTCATATTGAACTCGCCAGATATTTCCCACAAATGCAATAAAGCATACTCGAGACCTTCCAAAAATTTTCTCCAAATCACTCTTCACAGCTCTCAGTTGCACAAAAATAAGATAATATAATAATAATAAATAAAAATCAAGCAACTAATATTGGAACGAAATATTTCCTGCAAGTTCAATTAAGGATGCTAGAAACTTTCCAATTTTTAAACATTATAATTCCTTTTAACCGCTCTCAATTGCCGTAAAAAGAACAAAATGTCGAGCAACCAATATTGGACTCACAAAATTTCACTAGTTCAATGAAAGGTACTCAAAACTTTCCAATTCTTTTTTTTACCAAATCACTCACTCTTATTAACAACTTTTTGTTTCTGAACAACAATTTCAGGCAGCCATTTTTTTTTGTCAAGTTTTGCGCTTTTTACACTTTTACCCCTTTTATAAATGATGTTTGTGTTGTGTTTTAAAGAGAATGAGTAAAATTATAAAAAAATTCAAACATGACAAAAAATGGCTGCCAAACCTAGCTGCCTAAACTTACTCGTTTCCAAAAAAAAAAAAAAAATCGGGCAACCAATATTTGAAGGCGTAAGATTTCACATGAGTTCAATGAAGGGTACTTGGAACTTTTACCAAATCAGTCCTCTTAACAGCTCTCAGTTGGAAAGAAAAAAATAATAATAATAATAATAATCAAGGAACCAATATTGGACTGGCAAGATCTCCTACGAGTTCAATGAAGGGTACTCGGAACTTTTCAATTTTTACCAAATCACTCCCCTTAATTGCTCCCAGTTGCCAAAAAAAATAAATAGGTTCTAGCAACCAATATTAAACTCGCCAGAGTGAGCCCTAGAGCATCTCGTGAAATTTTCTGGCGAGAGAACAACAGAAGTGAGTTTTACATCGTATGGTCATAAGGTGGAATTTTGAGTATGTTTTTATCCTCCAACAGGGTGATGGTGAGAAGAAGAAAATGTGGGTGTAGTTAGAGGCTCTCATTGTCATTGTCATTGTCAGAGATGATAGCATGACATGCATATTCCTCTTCTTTTGAATACTTACAACTCTATATATCTACTGGGGTGAATTCTTCATAGTTTGTTGTAAGCAGTAAGCACTAAGTTCGTTTTTTATAATATACAGATTACAGAAAGCTACAGAATGCAGACTATATAACTCTTACCAATGAAGGCCAAAACTGAATCCCTGAATGAGTGGGTGCATGGGCCAAATATACACCTATTGTGAGTTCTGTAATTGTGATGTTTGGCAACCTTAAAAATTCCTTGTAATAATCTTTGGGCAACTTCTGTCGGCCATCTATGATTGCTGCAAAAGGAATAACACTTGTTCGACATTTCACAACCTCGAACGCTTCACCATAACGTGAAGCCAACCTTCTGTCACCATTCCAAACACCAAATAAATGGTGTCCTATTAAGCCAACAGAAGCTGCAACTGGTACAGAATTGCCCATCCAGATTGTGTGAGCCAAACACCAGATCACCTGCCCAACCATCTGAAAGGATAATAGAAAACAAGATTTGCTTATAAACCAGACAGCACAAGAAACCACCAAGACAGGTGTGTGGGACATGCACCCCAACCTAGAACAACTTGTTGTCCAAATATTATCATCTGTTCTAACTAGGGGATTTCAAAAGTCTAAAATGATCTAACTGTAAGACTGGGTCTATGCTATAACCTTATTTAAAATGTCGCAAAATAGTGAAGAATGGTCAATTGAATTTAATTGGCAATGAAAAATAAATAAAAAAAGGCTTGAATTTGTTTGTTAAGTTTCAATATTTAGCCAGGTTGAGTTCTCTGAAAGATGATACCTTCGACAAGTTCACCACGAGCTAGCAAACCTCAAAACTCAGTAGCACAAGTTTCCAAAAGCAAGTTTGTGATAAACTCAGACATCTAAACTGAAGACTATATATATTACCTGTGGGTGCCTGGTTATTCTCAAGATCCCGGTTTCCCATACATTGCAACTTTGGCTATCAACTGCAGCGACTTCTAAGAAGGGTAGAGGAAAAAGAAGGAAATGAAGGATGACACCCACACAAGTTGATATATGTAGCCCAGGGATGCCCTGGAGCTGCCACAATTGTGTGCCATCATATCGATGATTAATGAAGTACACCTGACCGCCAAAAGAAAGTTTTTAGTATGTTCAAGATGAATACCAACTGAGAGAGCTCAAGAAAATTTCATTATTTTTTGAAACAAATAGAAATGAAGAAACAATATTTGAATTGATCACTGGATCTTAGTTTTTGACTTGTCCTTAAACATAAATGAATGGAAACATACAACAGTACTAACTGTCAGAGGAAGAGAGATCACTGCAAACAGAACACGGTGTGCACGTGCTCGAATGACCTTCTCATTAGCATCTCGGACACTAGCCAGACCACCATGAACAGCAGCAAAAATGAAAATAAGCAGCAATGTCACAATCTGCAGAAAACAACTCAACAAGTCAAGGTTGTTGCATCTCACAAAGTAACAAAAAAAAACAGAGCTAAAAGGAAGACTTTTTAAACGAGGAACAAATCTCAGCTGAAATTTAGATGGGCGAAGAAAAACACTAAAGATAGTGTTTGACTTGGTGGAAGAATGTGTGACGGGCATTACAAACCCATAAAGTTATATTATAAAACAAATTATGTAATCACACTACACCAAATTGACATTTTTGTAACAACTTTAAAAACAGTATCACTTTTGAGATGTTACAATCCACCAAACAATTTTAAGTCAAAACTAAATTTAGTCTAAAAATGAAAAACAGTAACACAAAAAAAATTATACAATAAATTGGATCACCACGAATAGTATCACTTTTATAACCATACTCTTCATGGTGATACAATTATTGTATCATTTTGTTTGTGAAAATGTGTAAAATTGTTAGGTGAATTGTTACACTTCAAAAGTGATACTGTTTTTGGGGTTGTTACAAAAATGTCAATTTGGTGTAGTGTCATGTCCAAAACATCACACATTATAGAGCAAGAACCACCACCACGACTCAACATGATGACAATCACCACACAACAAAACAATTTCGACTTATCACTGATTAATCGGTGATCGCTAAACCCAACCACTAAATATCTAGTTCATATCGGTCTACCCCGATTTACGCTAAATTGCCAATTGATCGGAGATTAATCACCGCATAAATAACCTAGGTCTACCGTCAACTCCTCTAAGGAATGCACATAAAACAATTGCACCAATTTATGAAAGTTGCGATTATTTTGCACCATAAGGAAACGAAATTGAACATGCTATAGCCTCTAAAAGAGTTAACTTTAATCGGGATTCAACTCTTTAAAAATGTTAGTACTTTATAGTATCTGCCAGCCATGAACCAAAGAATTTGTGCAAAGCGTAGAAAAACTCTACCCACTCCCAAGAGTTGATGAAAATGCTTTTCCCTTCTCCTTTCTCTCGAGGATCTCCTTAATAGCATTTGTCATTGAGGTTGGTGATTTTGTTCATCTGAAACATTTACTTCAATTTGAACAGGGAGTTGTTCAACATTGTCTTATTGAGGTTCCAGATCTGCTTCTTGGTCAATGATAGGTACAAAAACATGGACATTGTCAAAAACAGTAGTAGGAGTCGAAACCGATTCCTCCTCAAAGACAATGTCTCTTACCTTATTTCTCCCCTCAAACTCAACATCCTCAACAAATGTCGCAGTTCCCATTTAAAAAATAGACCTAATTGTGGGATCATAAAATTTGTAGCTCATAGATCGCTCTAAATAACCAAGAAAGCAGTTGCTTATTGTCTTGGAGTTCAATTTGTTTTCATTTGGCTTATAAGGCCTAGCCTCAGATGAACATCCCCAAATGTGAAAGTGTTTTAAACTAGGCTTTCGGCTTGTCCAAAGTTCATAAGGAGTGTTGGCTGCTACTTTAGTTGGTACTCTATTTAGGATATAAGTTGTTGTCTTTATTGGTTCTCCTCAGAGTGATTCTGATAAGGTAGAATGACTAATCATACTCCTTACCATATCCTTAAGAGTTTTGCTTCGTCTTTCAGTGACACCATTCATGCTAGGTGAGTCTGGTATGGTGTACTGTGAAACTATTCCACATTCCTCTAGGAATTTAGCAAATGGCCCTGGACGTTGTTCTCTTAAACCGTCATATCTGTCGTAGTACTCTCCACCATGTTCAGATCTAACACACTTAATTTTCTTACTGAGTTGGTTTTCAACTTTAATTTTAAAAGACTTGAATACATCCAGTGACTCTGATTTCTCCTGAATGAGATAAAGGTACCCATAACAGGAGTAGTCGTCTATGAATGATATAAAGTATCGTTGACCATTCCAAGAAGCCATAGGGAATGGTCCACATATATTCGTATGTATCAGTTCTAAGACATTTGAAGATCTATTAGCACCTAATCTCTTTTGTTTGGTTTGTTTTCCCTTGATACACTCAACATAGACATCTAAGTCTGAAAAGTCAAGTAAATCCAAAATGCCTTCTGACATAAGTCGTTCATTCTAGATTTGGATATATGACCCAAACGCTTGTGCCATAATTTTGCTGAATTTTCTTTGTTTAGCTTGCGTTTAGTACCCCATGAATCCACATGCAAGGTTTCATTATATGATGCAATAGTATCAAGCAAATATAGGTTATCAAACATACTTAATGAACCAATACCAACAATATTTGAATTCAATGAAAGACTAAACTGATTGTTTCCAAATGAACAATTATAACCAAATTTGTCCAATAAAAAAACATAAACCAAATTCCGTCTAAGGGATGGTACAATCAAATCCAAATAAAAACAAGTTCTCAACAATAACCTAAAATGCCCTATTGCCTCAACATCCATCGATTTTCCATCACCCACAAAAATGTATCTCTCAACATCATTTGACTTTCGGTAGCTCAGGCAACCCTGCATAGAAACACTTATGTGAGTGGTAGCACCAAAATCTAACCACCAAGTGCTTCTAGATACTTAAGCTAAATTAACCTCAGAATAGACCAAAGTAAAGAATGTACCTTTCTTGGCACGCCAAACATGATAGTGACTACATTATTTCTTTACATGTCCTAGCTTTCCACAAAAGAAACATCATTGATTTTCCTTAGGTTTCTTTTGCTCTGGACCCTTAGCAGCTTCATTTTTCTTTATTTTCTTGCCCTTATCCTCAGAGGTACTTGCCAGATGAGTACTTTCAAATCTCTCTTACTTCAACCTTTCCTCTTCTTAAACACAATATGAAATGAGCTCGTTAAGAGTTCATTTATCCTTTTGACAGTTATAACTGACCTTAAACTGACTGAAATGTGCAGGAAGAAATATCAATACTAAATGCACGAGCAAGTCGTCAAACAACTCGAACTTTAGTGCCTTAAGTTTGGAAGAAATGTGAGACATCTCCATGACGTACTCCATTATGTTTCCCTTACCTTTGTACTTCATTGAAATCAAACTAGCTAAAAGCGTGCTTATTTCAGCCTTATCGTTTTTTGCAAAACGTTTTTCAATTTCAGCAAGGAAATCAATAACCTTAGTTACCCCTTCAGATATTGCGCCTCTAAAGGCTTTCGGAATGTCGCGCTTAATGATCATTAGGCTCATGCGATTAGAGCGTTCCCACTTCTCAAAGTTCCTCATTTCTTCAAAAAAACTTTCAGCCATAAGAGTAGGGGGTTGTTCTATCCTTAGTGCAAGGTCTAGATCCATGCAGCCAATAACGATTAAGACGTTCTCTTTCCAATCGTTGAAGTTTGTCCCATTAAGCATGTGAATACCGTTTGCATGGGCAGATATTGAAGTAGCATACATAATAGTTGTACAGAGAATTAACCTAATAAGCATGCATATTCACATCATAATTTAAATGAATAATCTTTAAATTCAAATAATTATGAAATACATCTCAAAATACCTAGCACAACATTAATATCAAGCCTTTGGACAATAATATTAACTTGTAAGTGGTACTCTTGGTGGGTGATCAAATTTTGACAATAACTCCTGTCAAACAATAAGTCTATATTTGGATTGGCTTATTATTTACATGAAAACCTTATAATTGTCACATATTTATCATTACAGGTGTACATGCAATTCAGTCAAATATTATCATTCCTTTGGACCGGCTAATATCCGCATGAATTCACAAACATCTTAACATTTTCAATAAACTAATCTACATAAGATATGTCACTTTGGTGACATCTTGTTTCAATTAGTTCAATCAAATGTTAGACAAACTAAATAAGCCATTAGATGCATCCAAAAAAACATTTAAATTAAAATTTTCAAAATAATTTGCCTTGAGAAAAATAATAAATAAATAACGGACCTAAGTAATGTACATGATTTACTTGATTTAAGGTCCATTATTTAATTTCCTGAATTTTTTTATTATCAGGGTGGCGCAGACAGATTATGTTGAGTGCAATTAGCCAAAACAGGATGGACCGGGGTGACCCATCTGACCCAGCAATATCTAAAAATGGGTTCAGTACAATTATAAATAATTAAGAAAATACATTGTAAAAAACTTGATTTTATGCCAAAAGTTCATCCCAAATTTAATAATCTCTCAAAGAATCAATAATGGAGTAGGCTCTGATACTACCTATAAGATTAATTTTCTACAGATACATTTGTATGTCCCATATTGAATCAATGAGAAGATAACAACAAGAACAAAACGGAAGCGTACATTGATCCATGATAACACTTCAAGGAAGGGATGAGTTTTGATCTTCCAGTTAATAACGTATGTTTTTCTGTATATCTCTCTTTAGAAGGGAATTTCAGAAGAAACAAAACACCCGCTCAACTGGGGACCATAACCCAGAAGTTATAACTGATGAGTTATCAGTAATTTCAACTTACCAATTTCTAATTTCGTCTCTCATCAAATTAGAAATTGCTTAAATGTATCTACACATTAAGCCCATGACATTTTAATACCTTAACCTAATTAATCATATTAGATCATAATTTATTTGGGTTATACTTTAAAATAACAAAACACATTAAACACATGGAGTTTCCAACAACCTGGAGTTGCCATCAAGATATTGCTCGAGCAGTCACGAAAGCATGAAGAGAGGCTTCTGACAGTGGGAAGTTGAATTCGTAGATGACGACGATGCATCCTTTACGCTATGCAAATGCAAATGCAAATGGACCCCCTTCAGAAGGCTAGACAGCTCTAAACTGTGATGGTGTTATTGACTTCATGGGAAGATGGTTTGGAGGTCTGATTAGGGTCGGTTAAGGACACTTAATTATTATTGTTATTTAATTTTTTAATAAAGCAAGCAGAGTTGTAAGGAACTTTAACATTTATATTGATATAAAAAGAAATTCAATTACAGACTTGGGGTAATTAACCCCTGAAAATTAAACATAAAAGGGGAGCTACACCCTTTTTGCAACACATAAGCTAAAAGATTTCTATCAAGACTCCATAAAATCCAACCAGAATCAAAGTCATGCCGACACTAGCCCATGCATTTTCGATGCAAACTACTAGGTTCTTAGGATTGGTGTATCCCTCGAACTGCCAAAGCTTTACTCCATTGTGGAAGGAACATATTTCTGTGAAGTCTAATGCTTCTCTGCTTCCTTGCAAAAGATGTAACAAAACGCAATAGTTTATTAAAGAGTTGGCCACATTGAGATATCCTTTCATATAGACTGTTCCAAACGGACTAAGTCTCCATCATTTTTTGAAATATAAACTACGAAAACTTTTTTATTGACTTTTTGCTGATTGGATTGCTTCAAGAATAGTACATTTGAATACTAGTTGAGTGATTGGCATTTTTTTTGTGGCAGCCGATGAACCATGCTCTATGTATTGTGAATAATATGTTGTGCTCTGCTAGCGCTGGACTATGCAGAGCTCCATAGCATGCATATTCTTTAAGGAATGAAGGTAGCTAGCTTTGAATGTCAACAATCAGCTGTTTTGTTTTTGGTTCAGTCAGATTCTTAAAATGCCATTGTATCTTGAATGAGAAGGCTCAGACTCCTTGGAGATGTTTGGAAGTGGTGGATTCAATTTAGGAGATGTGTCAGATTCTCTCCTCTCGTGTATTCAATTCAGCGCAAGCTGAAGACCGCCTGCCTATCGAAGTTGGGGAATTGTTAGTGACATGTCGGTGTTTACAGTTTACTCCTCCCTTGTGCAGTGCTAGGAAGTGATAGACTTAAAAAGGGGTATTTGCTTGATTAACAAGTGTTTAACTTGTAACTTATTATTAGCTAACCTCTCCACTGAAATAAGAGGCTCTAATTGAAGGTTTAATGTGTTTGTTTAAGCCGAAATAAGTTACTGTTTTTACTCACGTCGTTAGTATCACTCAATGTAATTTGTTATACAACAAGGGTAGTCTAGTAAAACCACTAGATTGAGGTTGTGGCACAATCACTAATCAAAACCATGTTTGTGATTTCGAGAGATCAGGCGAAATCTCGCAAAATTTCCAGTTTTTTTTTTTTTACCTTAATGAAAAGAAAAGCTACGAACTTGGTGTTTACAATTTTAGTCAATCATTGCCAAAATTTTGACGAAATTTCACTCTTCTTCCTCAAAATATTTTTCAAATCAAATTTCCATTGATCTCAACCTGCTGCTCCTCCATGGAATTTTCAGAGTCTTCTTCAGATCGAATCTCTCATTTTTTGGCTTTGATTTTTTGATCCTCCTCGAACCTTCTATCTTTGTATCTTTTTATCTCTATGTTTCGTAGTTTTTGCGTGAAGAGAGGTGAAATGTCGTTTTAGGGCAAATAATGAGATGAAGAGGTTGGATTGGGCCGAGTTGAGTTTGGGTTGGAGTTGAATAGCGTCTTACCTAAAAGAATGTCTTTCTAATTATTTTTAAACCATGGGTTGGATTTGTAGCTTTTAAAAGTATTTAATTATTAAAACAGGTATTTTGAGGCATTTTCAATTGTTTGAGTATGATTTGGCCTATAATTATAGAAAGTAGACTTTATAAGTCATTTTCCTAGTGAGTATCTAATAATGGGTTTGGAGTCTAAATTGAATAATATTTAGAGTGTCAAATTAAGTATTTAGAATACTTAGTATTTTTTCCACATATTTCGTATACTCTCAAATTTATTATATATGTATCATGTATCCTTAGAAATTTTATGTTTTTTCTTTATCCATCGAAATACTTCTTGAAATTTTTTTAACGGGGGTGGTGGTGTCCAACACAAGTGGTGGTATAAAAAAGTAGCCGCCTTTTCAATAAGAAGGTGCTGGTGTCCAGCAAATATGATGGTATAAAAAATAGCTGGCTTTTCAATAAGATATAGGAGCCCTTCTAGGGTGCGAGGGAGGGGTGTAACCACTCAGCCCCCTCGAAATGAGCTACGCCGTGCATCTCAAGGGGGATGGGTGGTTACACTCCTCTCTCGCGCCCTAAAATTTCTACAGAGATAGCCATGAAGGCTTACGACTATTGCCCCAACTAAAAATAACAAATCTTTTAGGTACGAGGCTAAACAAACCTCCCCCTAAGATTGCATATGTACCCTTTAATCAACTATTCAAATCATTTATTCATTTGAAAACATGAAAGGATGAGAATACAGAGACCAGAAAAGGCCCGAGTAAAAAAAAAATTTGACGAGTTGAGGAATAAGAAGATTTGACTTTGGTTAGATGTTTCATGCCTAGTTGTATCTTACTCGCTACAGTTCCCCTAGCTCAATTCCTCGAGAAACTGAATCATATCACCAGTTCAAATTTGGCTCCTCACAAGTGGTCTTAAACAATATATTAATTTATTCTTCTTTGAGCTTTGCTACAGAGCGAGGGAGGGAGCGAGGGATGGGTAACCACCCATCTGCCTCGAGATAAGTATATCAAATTTTAAATGTACGATGACACTCATCTCGAAGCGAATGGGTGGCTTTCACCCATCCCTCGTTCTCTCCCTCGACCCCTAGAATTTTCCTTCTTCATTTCTTTTCTTTTCTTTTATAAGGACAATATCTATCAAGAATTCATCATAAATTTTAATCGCGTAAAAATTATCGCAGATGTAGATAGAACAAATTTTTTTGTAGATAATGAACCTATCTTTCATGATCTTCACTCAACGAATGTACAACAATGAACATGGAGGAGGCCATAAATTTTACAAGGACCTATTTATGAACGTTGGGACTAGCACCCCCACAAGAATTTACAAGGGTATTGTCAGCATTCATTTTCAACATGGGTATAGCCCAAGGGTGGGCATTTCATACCGAAAAACCAGACCGCTCGAGAATTGAACCGAGCGGTTCGGTCCAGATCAATTTTTTAATTGATATTTGATAGCTGCTCCCAAAGCCCGGCCCGAACCGAACCGATATTTTTGGTCTAGTTACGATCCCCATTCTTAGAACCTGGCGGTTACTCAGCTCGGCTCGAGATTTTTTTTTTTATATAAATACAATGCTTTCACTCTTCACTAGGGTTTTATTCACAGATTCAGAGACAGACCGCCTCTTCTTCCTCTTCGCAGATCCGTGTCTTCTTCCTCTTCACAAATCGCTCTCCTTTCCACGTAGTCATGGCACACGATAGTTTTGAGTTTTGAGACTTACAAAAATACAAGACAGGTACCCATTTACACCCAAATCATCTCTTCTCATCAAATGTTTGTACTTTATTATGAAATTATCTCTTCTTTGATTCTCTTTACTGTTGGGTTTCATTGGAGAAATTGCTTCAGATCATAGTTTATTGGAGATTTCTAGCATTAATAAGCCTCGGAAGTCTTGGAATGATTATTGTGCAATGGGTCTAGGGATTCGTATCATAGTTTATTGGAGTTTGCTTCAAATCATAGTTTATTAGAGTTTGCTTCAATTAAACACATGAGGAGCCTCCATATACTAGTTTATTGCTTCATCAACCTGCCAAGATTTTAACAATTTTTAAATTTGTATTGATGACTGTGTGACTGTGACGTGTGAACAAAGGTATGTTCCAAAGTTTCAATTACAAAAATGAGAAGCCTCCATATACTATTATTGATGTGATTCATTGTGATTTTCCAAGCCACAGACAATGTAACTCATTGTGATTTTGCAGGCTAAGACACAGCAGGCTCCAAAAGTTATTCGTTGTTATTTTGCAGGCCGTTGATTTGTGAACAAATGACGGATTGCAACAAAGCAAATGCAATGAAAGAAAAGGATGTGTCTCTAGTTTAATTAGCCATCCAACAAACAAAAGAGGGGCTAATTTTTGAAACTAGTCTTCCAGATTCCTTAGTGATATTGTAAAGTTCAAGCTTACGGAGGATGTGTTCTTCTTGATTGCTTGGTGGTGTTGTAAATATTGTCTGTAATCTGTTCATTTCTTTTTACTATGATGACATCTCCAGTTCTAGCAAAACTAAATGGGATGCAAAAACTTGCTTAAAAAACAATTGTGCTGGAAAACATTAGGCTTAAAAAACTGGGCAGGAGAAAATTGGATTGAAAAACTATCTTAAAACAGTTGGACTAGAAACCATTGAGCTTAAAAAACTGGGCTTGAGAAAATTGGGCTGAAAAACTTGTTGGACCGAGACTGGACTCAGCCCAACCCGAAAAATCGATCAACCAAGCCCTTGGTTAATCGGCTAACACGGTCCGGGCTCGTCCTTAAAATTTTGGGCTTTAAAATGTCGATCCGTCCTCGGCTTGGGCTACACGGGCCGGTTAACCGACCTGCCCAACCCTAGTATAGCCCCATCTAAAATCGTATCTCACTCAGAATGAGGTATACACAGGAAAGATGATCGATCATACAATAAGCAAGAAATTAGTTAAAATGTCTAACAGGTCGTGGAAAGTAGAGTGACTGCCAAACTGATCTGGAGGTCTTGAAATGTCCAGTTTTTCCATCTTCAAATTCTGTATGTCCTTTACATGAATGAAGTGCATGGAACTTGGCAACACAGATCACAATGTGGATCTCCATGGATTTGATGTTAGCAGGGGCAGATCTACCTTATAGCTAAGGGGGGTAATTCCCTTGGCTATTTAAGAAACTCCACCAAACTAATAATATTTGCAATCTTGCCCCCCTTTAAAATTTTAGATTGCCCCTCTTATAGATAATGAAATATAAATATACACAAAATTGCAAACCCTTCGCAAGTTCACCTCTTTGCATTCTCAATTGCCTAAAACGATTTCGACAAAGATCAATTTCTCCAATCCCCTCCAATCACACACGACGATTTCAACGGAGATCGATTTCTCCAATCACACAATACGATTTCGATTAAACAAAGATCGATTTATGGAGGTGATCTTACTCTCACTGTCTTGCTTGTTTCCTCTTAATCGACACTCTTCAGTCTTCACAGTAGCCTGCTTCAGCTAAGCAATTGGATGGTAACATTCTTAATATTAGCAGTTGTCCACCAATTGTAGCTCAGTTGATTAGACATCAATTCTCCTGTGAGAGGTCGCGGGTTCGAGACTCACCAGTTAGAATTTTGTGAGTTTTCACCTTATTATTAGGAGCATATGTGCTACGCCATGATTAAACCGTCTTTATGCAAGGTGGAGACAACGGACCAGAGTGAAAAGCAAGTCTCCATGCGAGATGGAGCGGCGAGGATATAAGTGACAACAAATATTGTAGCCTTTGAGCCTGGTTGATAAACCTATAGGATCAGTTATGTAGCCTTCAACCATGGATTACTAAATAAATAAAAAATGATCAACGAACTAATGTTAAAAAATAAATAAATAAATAATAATAATAATAATAATAATAATAATAATAATAATAATAATAATAATAATAATAATAATAATAATACCAATTGCAATTGCCATGTCGAGAGAACTTTTTTTTGCTATGAGATGAGAGATTAATGGAGGCAGATAGTTTGATTACATATGTTGATAAATATATATTTAATAGATTCGATGATGAAGTGGTTATTACATATTATTAGAACATGAGAACTCACAGAAAATTTATACTAAAATTTCAATGTGCAACAACATTGACACATAAAATATGTTTCTTTTGTACTACTTTGAAACTTTGTTTTAATCATATTTATCTATTTATTTTAAAAATTAAATTATCTATGATTTATTTTTTTGCCCCCTTTGTCTGCAATCCTGACTCCGCTCCTGAATGTTAGTATAGTTCGGCTTTGCAAAAACCATGTGGATGTACCTGCTAAAACTGCAGACTTAAGGGTGCACCTGATGGGAAAATTAGACCAGCAGGCATGGGAACTTTCTTTTCGGTCAAGAGGAGTTACTTCATGACCTTCTCCAAGGTACTTGTTGCTGTGGATCTGTAGCTTTCTTTGTTAAATTTCAAGCATAGATTGAGCAAGTATGAACTTTTCTCTCAGCATGGACATTGTAATCGTACAGATTTTGAAGATTCTTCCGGATTTCAGAAACATCATTTCCAGAATCGTTCTTATATTCTGCCAGTTGGACATAAAACAAAACCATAATGTTTATGGAGATTACAGGGGCATGTCAAATTACACCAATGCAGTTAACTGATGATTTGCAATAAATAGATACGGCTTAACTGTGTATGTACACCTCTTTTTTTAATTTTATTTTTAGTGTATTTATGTCTTGGACCTTTCTGTGTTTTGAAGAAACACTTAAATAATGGTACACGCATAGACAGCTCAAGATATTGCGGCTGGTGCTGAACAAGGAAAACCAACCAAAGAGAGAGAGAAAAAATATGAAATTTGGGGAAGACTTTGGGCTGGAAATTTGTATGCACTTCATTTAATTGTTGGTAGCCGTTATGTTTGACAAGATCTAATGGTTATGTACTAGACATGCAGATTCTTAATTTAATTTTCCATGTAGAATCCACGTGGACCACATCAAATTGAGATGTCATCCACACTAGCGAGTCAGTCAAGATGATGAAAGCCTTCTTATCCAAAGGCGAATTGCAGGCATGGTGGAAACCCCAGTCAGCATGGATGCCTTGCAACAAGTTGCTTGCCATTGTGGTTATACTTAAAAACACATTCAGATGATGAAGAGGCCTTGATTTGTCGGTGAGAAGAGGCCAACAAGCCAAGCACAAACTATGGTTGTACGAACGCAGTGATTCATCTTAGCATGGTGAAGAAACAGGTCAGGCTTTAGGCTCTCCCCTATATCATGAGTTACATGGGTTATGAGCAAAGAGGCCCAAAGCACCCCATCTGCCATCCCATCTTAAGAAGTCTGGCCTCAAAGCACCTCCATTTACCATCTGTCATCCATATCTATGGTCATCATGTCATCCCATCTTATGAGAAGTCCAGGCCATCTTCCTGATTCAGATGAATTAAATGTACACCACCACAAGAACCCATATATGTCACCACGAGAAAGGGATATGCATAATGACTCCAGCCATACCACCATTGGAAAATCATTATGCTAGGAAACACCATTAGGATCCCTACGCGTAACCACAGCCTAACAACCATAATTTTCCAAATAAAAAAGACGACACAATCATTGTATTTAAAGTGGATTCCTGGACTTACGCCAAGCTGGACCCGGATGATTCATTGATTGGGTCAAATATAAAGGGAACAAGGCAAAAGTTAAGCTCGTTCTCACAAAATTAGATGAGCCTTAGCGTGGTTGGATGAATTGGAAAGTAACCAAATAGCCTCTGGTTTTCATCCAATATACTTGGACAAAGACAAAGCAAGAAATGCTGTGCAGATTTATTCCTTGGGAATATGAGAAGAGCTCATCTCACAAGCACACAACATCTAAAGCAGCATGACTCTTCCATATTTTTTAATACTGAAGCATTTCAACTTCTCACAACCCATGCCCTAATATCTAAGTCTGAGAAGCAAATGGTTGCCTGTTGCATTAATGGGTTTGATTCAAGCCTATTCAGAAAGATTTTGACCTGTGAAAATTGACAATTTATCTATGCCTGCCGCCCCTCCCAAACAAAAACCTACAAAAGTCACCTCTTAAGACGCCATGCTTTTCAAACCAAAAACTGTAGGCTTGATCTCTATGTAGAGAAAAACAATTGGGTGATTTGTAAAGAAGGGAGCCTATCTTTTAGTCTTTGCAAGGGGCCCATTAAATCTCAAAGACAGGTCGGCATGGTCAATCATACAACTTGCAACCTATTTGTTTGATCATTATATGATCACAACCAACAAGCAGTAAGCGACAACCCATTAGATTGGAGATAGAGCTTCTTTTCCATTTTCTTTCCTTTTTTCTTAGGAGTGAGGGGGGGGGGGGGGGGCTATCCCATCCCCGTTCATTCGGGATAGACCTCGTCCCATCCCAAACGGGATCGGGATCGGATGAGCACGTACGGGGTACTAAATAGTCCTCCAATAAAAAAATTACAAAAAATTTTTATCTCACATTACTCACACATCAACAATGTCAAATTTATATACATATAACTTATATCATAAATAATAATAGATATTACATAAATAAATATTAAACTTTTTTTGAAAGGAAAATAAATATTAAATTTCATTTAGAATTAGTGATTCAATTCATTTAGATTTCATATAGAATTTCATCTTGCATTGATTTAATTTCAACACATCCTAAACTTTAATTTAGAAGAGTATTTTGATTAAATTAATAATAATAAATATTATATAAATAAATTCGGGATGGAACGGGATAGGCGGAATTGAAAATCTTCATCCTGATCCCATCCCACTCAAGATCGGGACAGGACGGGACGGGTTTGAGATCGCGAGATGGGATGCCCACCCCTAATTTCTAGGGCTAACTGATCAAAAGGGGATCATCTATAAAAAATAAAACATAGTCTCTTTTTTACCAACGGGTGGGAGTTGAACTCTCATGATCATGGAAATAGATGGTCCCCCACCATTTTGATCAAGTTAGTCTTAGAAATGTGTGTTCCCCATGATTATATGGAAGTTAACTCCATGCTACCAATTACCAAACACAACCCTAAGTTGATATGGTGCTTACAAGCAAATTAA
>QNQO01003755.1:0-46407 GCA_003290165.1 Berberis thunbergii | reverse complement strand
TTCTTGGGCGATTTCTAGGGTTTGATCGATCTTGGAGGATCTTGATTGGAGGATTTAATGCCGGTATGAATTGATGATTCAGTCCCCACTGTCTCAACCACCTCCCTCTTATTCCTCGGGGGGAGAGGGGCCTAGGGTTAGAGGAACAACCCCATTTGCACAGGAACAGCCACAACAGCAGGAACAGCCAAAACAGCAGATCGATGGCGGAATACAAACCGCTGTTGGACAGAATCAGCATGAGGCCAGCTTGGGAACCATGGAGGGTACACTACAACCGAGAGGAGCAGTCTTTTCAGGACAGGGAAGCAAACGTTTGAGCTGGGTATCCCTGTTTGCAAACCAGACTACAGGAGGAATCACCAAGCTGAAATATGTTCCAGCTCCTGTGATAGAAGGTAAGAGAATTGTTCATATAAATAGATCTGATCATGCAGCTAGACTAAAAGAATGTGAAAGCTATTTTATTGGAAATTTTGTGGGGAAGAGACTAGCTTATGGGTTTGTCAAAGAAAGATTGAAAAAATTGTGGGCTTTACAAAGTGATTTCGAAATGTCGATCTATGGGGATAGAGCTTTCGTTTTTAAATTCAATAATGAAGATGATAAACTGAAGGTAATGGAAATAGGTCCTGTCTACATTGCAAGTCGAATTTTCATTATCAGGCCATGGGAACCATACTTGGAGGATGATATTGAAACAATAAATTCAGTCCCTATATGGGTTAATCTGAGAAGAGTCCCCCTGTTCTTATGGAGTCCAGAGGGACTACAAACAGTTGCGAGTGCAATTGGAAATCCGATCATGCTTGATAAAGCAATCGAGAACAGAACCAGACTATCTTATGCTCGAGTATGCATTGAGATGGACGCGAAGAGCTCATTCCCAGAGTGCATTCCTATCACCATTGATGATGGCAGGTCGATCAATGTCAGTGTTGAATACTCATGGAAACCAGCCAGGTGTAGTCATTGTGCAGGATTTGGACACTCGTCCATGAGCTGTCCAAAACAACAAAAAACCAAACGGCAGGGGTCTAAATACTGGCGAGCAACCACACAAGGTAGTAGAGACCCGGAGGATTACACAGAAGCTCACAAAACAAAAAAGGATATTAGGCCTGCAGATTATGAACCTGAAGTTGATTCTACTCAGGATAATGACAATCAGGGCAATGATCTTGAAAACATTGCAATTGAGATCAATGCAGTTGAGGAAAATGCTTTTGTATCCAATACTAACGAGGACGATGCAGCTGAGGCAGGATGGCTGATAGCACGAGGAAAGCACTCGTTCAAATCCAATAAGCAAACTATTGCACAGCCTCCTCCACAGGAAGCAAACAAGGAGAGGGACAATGCAGCCAAAAGACTCAGTATTACGGACCAGGAACCCAATAGGACAGCAACACCTCGCAGCAAGACAGCAGGGACAGCAACACCTCGCAGCAAGACAGCAGGGCAAATCACGGACCACGAACTTAGCAGGACAGCAATAACATGCAGCAAGTCAGCAGGGCAGGTCAGCAGAGATATCCAGGGACAATGTAGCACCGATGAGGCCATACAAGACAAGCAGGGACTGATTTGGTGTGACACCAACCCAGCAATTCAGCAACAGGAACTTGACATTGCTCAGGGTCCTAATACTATGACAGAATCTACTCCAAATGAGAAGGCAGGACAGCACACAAAGGATCCTACGTGTGCAGCCGATGCAGGACAGCATATAAAGGAACCTACATATACAGACAATGCAGGACAAAAACCAAAGCCAGACACCAGTTCCAGCAAGCTGATCCAGTCCAACATACATCTTAAAGTTGCTCCAAATCAACACCGATCATCAAAGAGGATTAAACAAGGCAAACTTAAACTTTCGACACAAGGAGGTTATAAAGGTGGGAACAATAGCCCTTCCCAGGGTGATGGAACCAATCACACTCTTACCCAATGATTAAGATTGCCTGTTGGAACATTCGGGGTCTCAATGACCCCTTAAAACAAAGGGAAGTTGCGAAGCTGATAAATAAACAGAAAGTCAGTATGATAGGTCTTCTGGAGACTAAGGTTAGTAATGAGAAGAAGTCTCAAATTCAGAGAGCTCTTTTTACAGACTAGTTAGTGGTGGATAATAATGATCTGGTTCATGGCGGTAGAATTTGGGTTGCCTGGGATCCAAATGATGTTACTGTCAACATAATAGCTAGAACGGAGCAAGCTATTACAGCAGAAACCATATGGCCGAATGGGTACACATGCTTACTGAGCTTTGTTTATGGGAAAAGTCACTACATGGAAAGAAAACGTCTATGGCAGGAGTTGGAACATACCAGCAGCCTCTACAGATATCCATGGGCTATCATAGGAGACTACAATTCTATTCTGAATTCCTAGGAAAGGGTGGGAGGAGATGAGATCAGACCTTACCATTTCATGGACCTTCTAAATTGTGCGCAAAAACTTCAACTTTTTGATTGCAAATACAAAGGATGTTATTTAACATGGTCGAACAAACAGGAAGGGGTAAACAGGATCATGTCTAAGTTAGACAGAGTCATGGTTAATCAAGAGTGGCTTACAAATATCCCGGACTCTGAGGCTGACTTCCTACCTGCTGGGGTGTCTGACCACTCCCCTATCATCCTTACAATTTATGCTCAGAGAAAGGCAGGCCCTATCCCTTTCAAATTTTTTAACTACTGGGTCTATGAGCCTGGCTACATGGCAGCTATAGAGCAAGCTTGGAAGGAACCAGTCCTCGGCAATCCAATGTTCTGCCTGAGCAAAAAGTTGAAAAGAGTCAAACACAAGCTTATTGAATGGAGAAAGTCCAGGTTTCTGAATGCTACCTTGAGTGCTGTCACGGCGAAACAGAACTTGGATAGATCCCAGCAGGCACTTCAACATCACCCTCTCAATCCAGTTTTGATAAATAAGGAAAGGAAAGCCCTTAAGACGTATGTCATAGCAGCTAAAGGAGAGGAATCAGAAGCTAAGCAAAAGGCAAAAGAAAACATATGCAGGTGGGAGATGAAAATGTGGCCTACTTCCATGACTACGCCAGGGAAAGGAAAAAGAAGAACATAATTTTATCTCTATACAATGCCAATCAAGAGAAAATAGAGGACATAGAAGAAATTGGGATAGAATGTGTGAGATACTTTGAGGAGGTCTTTGGCGGCAAGCTGGATCCATATGATGACAGTGCCATAGAAAGCATTAACTTTGAACGAGTCCTCACTACTCAAGAAAGCAAGGACCTTACCAAAACGGTCACCCGAAATGAAATCACAGAAGCCTTATCTATGATTGACTCCAACAAGTCTCCAGGCCCGGATGGTTTCTCCTCTTTCTTCTATAAGTCAGCCTGGCGCATTCTGGGAGATGAATTCAGCAAAGCAATCAGTAATTTCTTTGCAAGTGGCAAACTCCTGAGACAGGTAAATACAACATGTGTAGTTTTAATTCCAAAAATTACTAATCCTACTACTCTCAGTGATTTCAGGCCTATCTCATGCTGTAATGTTGTATACAAATGCTTGACTAAAATCATGAAGAATAGGCTAAGCATGGTAGTGCAACGGCTAGTCAGCCCATCTCAATCAGCTTTTATCAAGGGGCGTCTCATTCAGGACAATATTATGTTAGCCCACGAGCTAGTTCGGAACTATCATAAAGACCAAGGCCCTCCTAGATGTGCAGCGAAAATTGATCTTCGCAAGGCATATGACATTATCAGATGGGAGGCTATCATTCATATGTTGAGGAAACTCAAGTTCCCTGAGCAATTTATACAATGGGTGTATGTGTGCATCTCGACTCCTAAATACTCCATCTCAGTTAATGGCTCGCCTAAAGGATTTATTCAAGCCACTAGGGGTATTCGTCAAGGATGCCCGATGTCTCCTTACATTTTTGTCCTCATGATGGAAATTCTCCACCTGCTTCTAAAGAACCAAGCTCTTCAAGGAAGCTATAAGCTGCACCACAAATGCAAAGACCCCTTCATAACTCACTTAAGCTTTGCTGATGATATTATAGCTTTCTTCCATGGGGACCAAAGGTCAGCGGCTGCTCTTGCTCACACCATGGACAAATTCCGTAGATGTACGGGGCTGACTATAAATTGCAATAAGAGCAGTCTTTTTACAGCAGGAGTCCCTAGAGACAATCTGACAGAGATTACATCAATACTGAAATTTCAAGCAGCTGATCTTCCTGTCAGATACCTTGGCCTTCCTATGATTACAACTAGACTTTCTCACCTTGACTGCTTCCCTCTGGTGGAAAGAATCAGGAAAAGAGTTACCTCTTGGAAGAACAGGACTCTATCCTATGCTGGTAGGCTTACTCTAATTAAGGCTGTTTTGAGTAGTATGCATGTATATTGGAGCTCGTGCTATGTCCTCCCAAAGGCAACCATCAATGAAATCACTTCCATCATTAGGAACTTCTTATGGTCAGCATCTGATCAGTACCTGGCAGTTCCTCTTGTTCAATGGAAGACAATTTGTCTCCCCTACAATGAAGGAGGCCTAGGTGTAAGGTGCATTAAAACGGCTAACCTGGCTGCTATGACGAGATACATATGGAGCATTGTGTCGAACAAGGAAACCCTTTGGGTCCAATGGACGAAGAAAAACCTCATCAAGGGAAGGGACTTCTGGTTAATGGGAGTCCCGCAGGGAGCCTCATGGTGCTGGAGAAGTATCCTAAATTGCAGAAACCTCACAACCAGTTTGATCACTTATGCAATTGGGAATGGCAGAGACACATGCTTATGGAAGGACCCGTGGCACCCTAAAGGCATTCTTATGGACAGATTCCCTTCTCATCTCACCTACAACTCTCTTATAAATAAGAAGGCCAAAGTGAGCGCCCTCATTAGGGATGGGACATGGTTTGCAAGTGATTATATTCAGGATTCAATTGCTGAAATTTATGAGGACCTTAGCTCAGTGGAACTTGACTCTAATTATCAAGATGAAGTTGTGTGGAAAGGAGGTAAGGGTGGGGAGTACTCTAGCAAAAGCACATATCATGCTATTAGAGAAAAGAAGCCGCTCATTCCCTGGACTAAGCTGGTCTGGTTCAAGGGACGCATCCCCAGACACAGTTTTATTGGATGGCTGGCCCTAACAAACAGATTAAAAACTCAAGACAAGCTGTTACAATGGGGAACCATCCTGACCTCTTTATGTTGTTTCTGTAAGCTGGAACAGGAGAATGAAAACCACCTTTTTTTCAGCTGCTCCTACACAAACCAGGTCTGGTCCTCTATGCTCAGATTTATGGGTTTCAAACATCATCCCCGCAGCTGGTCAGATGAATTGCATTGGCGCTTGCAGAAATTCTCAGGAACAGACCCGAAATCCATTGCTCAAAAGCTGATGTTAAATGCAACAATATACCATTTATGGTTAGAGCGAAATAGAAGACTGTTTGACAGCAAAGAACTCGCAGATAAGGATCTCTGTCCGAAAATCTGTGATGATGTTAGACTACGGTTGATCGTTATGGAGCTGGAAGTGGAGGATACTCCTCAAAACCGTATCTTCTTTAATAGATGGAATATTGACATCAAATACAAACTCAAGGACAGCACATGGCACACTTGGCTACGGCCTGATCCAGGGTGGGTGACAATAAATTCAGATGGTTCGCTGCAAGGTACGATGGGAGGATATGGAGCGATCATTCGCGATCAGCAGGGCACTGTCTTAGCAGCTGCGGCAGGGTCACTTCCAGGGAAGTCTGTGATTATGCATGAGCTGCAGGGAGTTGAAACAGGTCTGAAACTGGCAATTTCAGGTCAGCATAGGAAGCTGCTGATCTGCATCGACTCAGCCACAGCAGTCCAGTACATTATTACGAATAAGGCGCCTCCGTGGGAAGCCAAACATACCACGCGAAGAATTAAAGACATGCTGAAAATGTTTGAAGTTTGCAAAGTGGTTCATGTAGTTCGGGAAACTAATAGAGCAGCAGACAAGTTGGCAGCTCTAATGCCCAACTCGTCCTTCATTGAAGTCACTCCCAGCTCCTTTGCAGAAGATCTAAAGAAGATTATCTTTGAGGATGCCAGTGGTAGAAAATATTTGAGAATGTAACGAACACTTTCTTAGTGGTTATTTGTATTTGTGTCTGTAATGTTTTTTATCTTTTTCTTTCTGTGGTCTGGGGAGCCCATTTAAACCCCAAGCTTGCTTTTCAAAAAAAAAAAAAAAAAAAAAAAAGGCTCACTTGGAGGCCAATTTGGGTGCAATCCGAGAATACAAGGATTTGAGTGACCAAATGGACTCCACTTGGTATTATCTAACTCGTGTGGCACCATAATAATGTCAAATGGGACATGTTTGACTAAACAAACAAGTTCGTTTGTGCTTAAGGAAGAAGAAAAACTCGTTTGTACGTTGTAGGCTAAATTGGAGGCCAATTTAGGTGCAGTCCGAGAATACAACGATTTGAGTGAGCAAATGGAATCAGCTTGGTTTCTAAGACATGTGGCACTGTAATAACGTCAAATGGAACACGTTTGACTGAACAAAGAAGTTAAGTTGTGCCAAACGAAGAAGGAAAACTCATTTTTATGTTGTAGGCTCAATTGGAGGCCAATTTAGGTGCAATCCGAGAATACAAGGATTTGAGTAACCAAATGGAATCCGCTTGGTTTATAAGTTGCGTGGCACTGTAACAATGTAAAATGGAACATTTTTTACTCAACAAATAAGTTCGGTCGTGCTTAACGAAGAAGGAAAACTCGTTTGTACGTTGTAGGCTATATTGGAGGCCAATTTGGGTGCAATCCGAGAATACAAGGATTTGAGCGATCAAATGGACTCCGCTTGGTTTCTAACTAGCGTTCCACCATAATAACATCAAATGGGACAGGTTTGACTCAACAAACAAATTCGGTGGTACTTAACGAAGAAGAAAAACTCGTTTGTACGTTGTATGCTCAATTGGAGGCCAATTTGGGTGCAATCCGAGAATACAAGGATTTGAGTGACCAAATGGACTGCGCTTGGTTTCTAACTCACGTGGCACCATAATAACGTCAAATGAGACATGTTTGACTCAACAAACAAGTTCAGTCGTGCTTAACGGAGAAGAAAAACTCATTTGTACGTTGTAGGCCATATTGGAGGCCAATTTGAGTGCAATCCGAGCATACAAGGATTTGAGTGACCGAATGGACTCCACTTGTTTCTAAGTATTGTGGCACCATAATTACGTTAAAATGGATGTTAGACTCAACAAACAAGTTCGGTCGTGCTTAACGAAGATGGAAAACTCGTTTGTACGTGATAGGCTCAATTGGAGGCCAATCTGGGTGCAATCCGAGAATACAAGAATTTGAGTGACCAAATGGACTCCGCTTTGTTTCTAAGTCGCGTGGCACTGTACTAACATCAAATGGAACATATTTGAATAAAAAAATAAGTTTGTTTGTGCTTAACGAAGAAGGAAAACGCGTTTGAACGTTGTAGGCTATATTGGAGGCCAATTTGGGTGCAATCCGAAAATACAAGGATTTGAGTTACCAAATGGACTCCGCTAGGTATCTAACTTGTGTTGCACCATAATAACTTCAAATTTCACATGTTTTACTGAACTTACAAGTTCGGTGCTACTTAACGAAGATGGAAAACTCGTTTGTACGTTGTGTGCTCAATTGCAGGCCAATTTTGGTGCAATCCGAGAATACAATGATTTGAGAGACAAAATTTACTCCGCTTGGTTTTTAAGTTACGTGGCACCATAATAAAGTCAAATGGGACATGTTTGACTGAACAAACAAGTTCGTCGTGCTTAACGAAGAAAGAAAACTCGTTTGTACGTTCTAGGCTCACTTGGAAGCCAATTTGGGTGCAATCCGAGAATACAAGGATTTGAGGGACCAAATGGACTCCACTTGGTATCTAACTCGCGTGGCACCATAATAATGTCAAATGGGACATGTTTGAGTAAACAAACAAGTTCGTTTGTACTTAACGAAGAAGAAAAACTCGTTTGTACGTTGTATGCTCAATTGGAGGCCAATTTGGGTGCAATCCGAGAATACAAGAATTTGAGTGACCAAATGGACTGCGCTTGGTTTCTAACTCACGTGGAACCATAATAACGTCAAATGAGACATTTTTGACTCAACAAACAAGTTCAGTCGTGCTTAACGGAGAAGAAAAACTCATTTGTACGTTGTAGGCCATATTGGAGGCCAATTTGGGTGCAATTCGAGCATACAAGGATTTGAGTGACCGAATGGACTCCAGTTGTTTCTAAGTAATGTGTCACCATAATTAGGTTAAATTGGATGTTTGACTCAACAAACAAGTTCGTTCGTGCTTAACGAAGATGGAAAACTCGTTTGTACGTTATAGGCTCAATTGGAGGCCAATCTGGGTGCAATCCGAGAATACAAGGATTTGAGTGACCAAATGGACTCCGCTTGGTTTCTAACTGGTGTTGCACCATAATAACATCAAATGGGACATGATTACTCAACAAACAAGTTCGGTGGTGCTTAACGAAGAAGGAAAACTCGTTTGTACGTTGTATGCTCAATTGGAGGCCAATTTGGGTGCAATCCGATAATACAAGGATTTGAGTGACCATATGGACTGCGCTAGGTTTCTAACTCATGTGGCACCATAATAACATCAAATGAGACATGTTTGACTCAACAAAAATGTTCAGTCGTGCTTAACGGAGAAGATAAACTCGTTTGTACGTTGTTGGCTATATTGGAGGCCAATTTGGGTGCAATTCGAGAATACAAGGATTTGAGTGACCAAATGGACTTCGCTTGGTTTCTAACTCTCGTGGCACCATAATAACATAAAATGGGACATGTTTGATACAACAAATAAGTTCGTTCTTTCTTAACGAAGAAGGAAAAATGGTTTGTACGTTGTATGCTCAATTGGAAGCCAATTTGGGTGCAATTCGAGAATACAAGGATTTGAGTGACCAAATGGACTCCGCTTTGTTTCTAAGTTGCGTGGCACTGTAATAACATCAAATGGAACATATTTGAATAAAAAAATTAGTTTGTTTGTGCCTAACGAAGAAGGAAAACGCGTTTGTACGTTGTAGGCTATATTGGAGGACAATTTGGGTGCAATCCGAAAATACAAGGATTTGAGTTACCAAATGGACTCCGCTAGGTTTCTAACTTGTGTTGCACCATAATAACTTCAAATTTCACATGTTTTACTGAACAAACAAGTTCGGTGCTGCTTAACGAAGATGGAAAACTCGTTTGTACATTGTATGCTCAATTGCAGGCCAATTTTGGTGCAATCCGAGAATACAATGATTTGTGATGCGCTATTTTAGTAGCACACAACTTAATACCCTGCTTTGTGATTTGTAGTATAGAATAAGTAGGGATCGTTCTAGACCGGGGATTAGAGGGCGTGTTAATTACACTAATAATAATTAAAATACAACTAACAACCTAATTAATTAAATAAAAGGGGATTGGATTTTCTAAATTAAATTATGAAAATAACTACGAAAATTAATGTAAAAATAATAAACTAAATAGATGACAAAGATGAGAAATTAGCTAAGGGTTTTATCTCCACACACCAAACATATGCTTATAAATTAATCTTCAATAATCACTTGCTAACTCGTGAGAGACAATGCTCAAGACTAACCGTGACCGCACTGCATTAATCTTATTATTTTCCCAAGTTCGTTGAATTAAACTAAGCGTCGCTTTCAAACTATTCTTATCATGCTATCTAAACAGGAATCGCAAGTTAAATAGCAATCTAAGATCATTAAGTTTTGTGGAAAATATGAACACTGACTAGGCAATCACAAGTATGATCAGCATCTTGTTCTTGCCTAGGTTTTGACTTAACCTTACCAACGTTCCTTGGTATTTACTACTTGTGAGTACAGAATCATAACAATTAGGTGAAATTCTCCTATACTCTAGCCCCAGATCCTAGCATGCTTACTAAGTTGGCCACCTTAACAAACATAAAAGGAAAAGTTCTCTATAAAGCAGTTAAGCAAAACACAATCACTAATAGCAAGGAAGATTAAATTCAATTAGTTTATAAAGCACATGTTCGGGGCTTCGAATCCACCCCTAACTAAGAGGAGTTTAGCTAGACATATTAATTATGTTTAAACAGTAATCCATAATCAATAATCAAACTAAAATTAAGAGAAATAGATGTTTAGAGATGAAAACAAAACACTGATCCATGGTGGTACTGAGTAGAACTGGGGTGCGAATAGCGCGAAATATCTTCCTTCCTCACTTCGCGAGCTGCTCCTTCCTGCTTCCTCTCGCGGATTTCCTCCTCTGCTTCTTCAGTTTCTCTGCTTCACCTCTCTTCGCGATAAGCTCTGATGAGAAGGGGATGACGAGGCTGAGAATGGGAAGAAGGGACGAAGAGGAAAGGACGAGGGACTGAGACGGTGGTTAGGGTTTGGCTAGGTGGCGATGGGCGGCGACAATCAGGGACAGCGAGAGAGGATTGAGACGAGGATGTGGTGTGAGGAGGTTCTGATGGTGACGGCGATGAGGGAGTCAGGCGAGAGAGGGATGAGGCGACTGTGGTTGTAAGGAGGAGGAGATGAACAGGGTCCTACGTGGTGGTCTGCGGTTTGGCGAGGGCGGTGAAGATGGTTGATGATGGGTGAGGACGGCGGCTAGGGTTTGTGCGAGGATGCTGTGTATGGATGCAGTGGATGGGATGCTCTCCTGGATGGGTGGAGTGGATGGGATGCTCTCCTGGATGGGTGCCGTGGATCAATGGTGTTGCTCGATGGGTCGATGGATCCTCTCTCAAAGCCAGGTATCTTCCTCCTTTTATTCTTGTTTTTCCTCTTTCTGTAGTTTCCTTGTTGGTGTGGTTTCCTTGTTTGTGTGGAGTCCTTGTTTGTGTGAAGTCCTTGTGCAATTAGTATTCCTAAATTGCCAATTTGCTTCTATTTTAAAGTATTGTTATTGGAAACCTACACAAACATGAAAATAACAATTAGTACCATAATTAACAAATAATAGCTAATAATACATATAGAAATATGGTACTAAAAATAGCACAATTATGCCCTTATCAAATTCCCCCACACTTATCTTTTGCTTGTCCTCGAGCAAATCTAAGAAACAAAAATAAAAGACTCAAATGACTCAATCTATACTTTCCAACATTTGTCGCAGAGATTTTCAACGGATCATGACATGTTAAGATTCTTTGTAAACACGAGATTAAATCCACATCATTCGAAAATTAATACACGTTCATAGCAATGATATAAAAATTTACAATTAAATCAATCCAAGTGACTGTGAAACTCAAGCGCGTGCCAAGAAGAATTAACCCAAAAATCTCACTGAATGCACTCTTTTCTTTTTCACTGATTGTTTGGTAAAATCACTCTTCCTATTCTAGCTATATGTGAGAGAATTGATGTGAAAGGGAAACAAATAGCTCACATATGATATAACAAGAAAGAATGGCATTTTCTGACTCTTTTTTTTTTATTTTTTTTTATTTTATAGATATATGATCTCATGGAAGGAATGCTACTACTTGAATGCAAGAACTAGTGACACCATATGCTCATACCTCATTCGAATCTCCACATCGTGACATTGCAAGATACACTCAATCAAAAGGTCTTAATTCAGGTTGTAATGGGGCCAGGGGTCAAGGGAAGAGAAAGAACGGATATGAAGTTTTCAAAGGGCTTGAAGAAATTGTGAAAGCATGCAATAAGATTAGAGACATTAGCAAAGAATCATATGGTTCAAGACATAAGTGGAAAAATGACGAGGTGGTTCATTGATAATGAAGAGCTTCAGCAATTATTTTGTATCTATTGAAAAGAATTGAACTATCTGTATGGTACTGTAATACTGAATGGATAAAGATAAGGACTTGTATCCCTTTTGTAAAAAGCCTTTTTTTTCAATTTTTTTTTTTTTTTTTTTTTTTTTTTTTTTTTTTTTTTTGCAACTCTTTCTTTTTGAACTGTCTACCACAAGGGTCTTCCCCCACACTTGCTTTTCAACATACCTTGAACCACAATAAAGTATATGTAAATCAAATTATGCTCCACTCTTTTTATTAGGTTAGGGATAGAAAATGAGGGTAATAAAACAAAAGGCTTAATAACATGCTCAATGGGGTTAACCTAAAGGAAAAATATTATGGATCGGGCTTATTTGGCAATGGTGGAAACTAGGTGCCTTTATCATGTCAAGCATGTCATGCAATTCAATATGATGCCTTGAACGAAATTAATACAAGTTCTAGTATTTAATTCTTAATTTTGAAAGCAATCCAAGTAGCAACCAAAACAAACAAAATTGAGATCATGCAACGAATTATTATTGACAAAAGAAATTAAAGATGACCTAACTAAAAACTCTCAAAATCAAAGGAACAATAGGTTCAAAACTCACATATGGGTTAGAATGAGTTAAATACAACTAAGCATGCTATGAGTACCAATTACTAAGTTGATTACATGTGAATTTGCATATGATAACCATAAATGAGCATTAACCAAAGAATAATATTAGATCTTGAATCATGTTTATAAATCATCTTAAAGTCATGCAATTAAAAACCAAATCTCATCATTGTGTTGGAAAGTATCCTAAGACTCAAAACAACTATGATTTAATTTTTTTATATTTATTTTTTTATTTTTTTTAAAAATTTTTATTTTTATTTTTGACACTAATACTAACAAAGAAAATAAAAACCAACAATTTTTTTTTTTTTTTCAAAATAATTCAAAACAAAACAATGTTTTGTTCCCCCACACTTAAACCTAACATTGTCCTCAATGTTAATAGATTATAGCACATGCAATGAAAGATTTAAACGCGGAAAAACAAACTACTAACAAACAAAAACAAAAACAACGAAAATAAAATAAAATGATAAAGAAAGCAAATATGATTGGGTTGCCTCCCAAGAAGCGCTTGTCTTAACGTCGTGCAGCCTGACGGTATCTCCAATTAATCCTCAGAATAAGTGGGAACATGGAGTGATACGTTCTCCACGTCATGCTCCACAAATGACTCATAATAGGGCTTAAGTCGATGATGTTTCACTTTAAACTCCTTTCCGGTTGTGACACTCTTAATCTGTATAGGACCATGAGGAAAAACATTAGTAACAATAAAAGGACCAACCCATTCAGAACGCAACTTACCAGTTCTAAGACATGATTGGAAAAGCAAGACTTTCATTCCAATGACAAAAGTATTTCCATGGATCATCTGATCATGAAAAACTATAGTGTTCTCCTTATAATTGCTTTTACTATCATAAGCTTCATCCTGAATCTTTTCAAGCTCATTCAACTGAAATTTCTTCCGCTTCTTTGTGTCATAGGGAACTCCATTGCTCTCATATCCAACGGCAGTAGTGATGTTGGTCTCAAGTTCATCCTCATTTTTGAGGTCTGACAATTTCTGGGCCAAATTGTCATTCACATGAATAGAAAAACAATAATGATTTTTATCATGATATTTCGTGGCTTCAAAGATGTTGAAGCCAATCACATCACCATCAAATTCCATGGTCAGTTTCCCCGCATGTACATCAATATTTGTCTTCGCAGTTTTCATGAAGGGGCGCCCTAAAAGAAGAGGCAAAGGTGCTGATAATTCCGAATCTTCCATCTCAAGAACATAGAAATCTGCTGGGAATATCAAATGGTTAACCTGCACTAACACATCTTCCAACAAACCTCGAGGATATGCATTAGAACGGTCAGCCAATTGAATAATAACACCATCATTTTTTAATTTCCCAAGATTCATAGATCGATAAATAGGATACGGCATAACATTAATTGAAGCACCTAAGTCTAACATTGCATTTTCAATTTTAGTATTACCGATAACACAAGGGATAGTAAAACTACCTGGATCCTTAGACTTCGGTGGCAACTTCCTTTGAAGAACCGCGGAGACATTCTCACTTACCTTAACTACCTCTCCGTCTCGAAGTCGTCTCTTTGTTGTGCAAAGCTCCTTCAAAAATTTTGCATACTTAGGCACTTGCTTAATAGCATCAAGAAGAGGAATATTGACTTGGACTTTTCGGAAGGTTTCCAAAATTTCCTTATCCTGTTCATCTTTCCTAGATTTGGCAAACCTACCTGGAAAAGGCACAAAAGGTGGAACAAGATTAGCAGAAACTGAATTTGGAATACTCACCTTCTTACCTTGGAGTTCTAGTTTTTCAATGATGGATGGATCATCCTTCTGTAACTCAGCTTTCTTATTTTGACTCTGTTTAGGGACTATTAGCTCATTCTCAATCTGCCTACCACTCATCAATGTAATTGCTTTTGCAGTTTCAAACCTGCCCTTCGGATTTGGAATGGTAGAACTAGGAAGTTTTCCTTGCTCGCGAATTTGTCCAATAAACTCAGCTATCTGTCCCATTTGCAGTTTCAAATCTGCTATATCCTTTGATTGGTTCTGCTGAGAAATAGTCAATGATTTCAGAATCTCATCATAATTAAGCAGCATACCTGAATTGTGCTGAGGTGGTTCAGGTGGCCTTTGGGCGAAACCAGGGGGTAGCCGATTCGAAGTCTGTTGTTGAGGTTGTTCTGAATTTCTCCATCCAAAATTTGGGTGATTTCTCCAACCTTCATTGTAAGTGTTCGAATAAGGATTATTTCTATAGTGATTTTGCCCCTGAAAACCTATTGCATTGACATTCTCCCAACCGCCATTCTCAATCAGTTGAGGACATTGATCAGATGGATGTCCTGGCTTTGTACACACGCCACAAACCTGTGCAACTCCTAGCATATTCGGCTTCCCTAGGGCCTGAGTCACAAGTGAGGTAAGATTAGCCATTTGAGCTTCCAAACTAGAATTAGTACTTACCTCATTGACTTGGCGTGAAGGCTCTCCTATTCCTTCATACTGCTGGGCATTTAAGGCTCGGTTTGCAATCAAAGTTTTTGCTGCTGCTGGAGTTTTATTAACCAAAGCTCCTCCTGCCCCTGCATCTAACATCTGTCGCTCAAGAGGAAGCAATCCCTCATAAAAGTATTGAATCAGGAGCTCCTCCTTCATCTGATGCTGCGGGCATGATGCTATGAGAGTTTTGAAACGCTCATAGTAAGCCGGATATGATTCTCCTGGACCTTGTTGTATGCCACTGATTTTCTTCCTCAATAAGATAATTTTGGAAGTTGGGAAGAATTTCTCTAGAAACACCTTCTTCATGCTTTCCCAAGAATATACTGTTCCGGAAGGTAGTTCATAGAGCCAATCCTTAGCCCTATCAGTCAGAGAAAAAGGGAATGCTCTCAACTTTAGGATGTTTTCATCCACATTTATTGGCGTCATACTGGAGCATACAACTTCAAATTCCTTTAAATGTTTATTTGGATCCTCCATAGCAAGACCGTGATACTTCGGAATATGATGAAGTAAGCTAGATTTCAGCTCAAATGACTCAGTCTTGCCCTGCGCGGCTAATGGGTACTGAATGCACAGGGGTGCGGCATTGTCCAAGGTGGATGCCGAAAGTTCTTTAATAGATCTATTATCTCCCATGTCGAACTCTTCAGATTCAGATTCAGAGCTAGATGTTTGTAGTTCTTTTGTTTCTCTTCTTCGTCTTCTAAATGTTTTCTCAGGCTCTGAATCGTATTCTTCTAAGTTTTCGCTGGATCTCCTATTGTGCATGAACTGGTACCTGAGATAAAAAAAAGAAAGAAAGAAAAAATCAATAAAAATATAAATAAATAAATAAAAACTAATTAAGTAATCAACAATTTTTCTAATCCCCGGCAACGGCGCCAAAAATTGATGCGCTATTTTAGTAGCACACAACTTAATACCCTGCTTTGTGATTTGTAGTATAGAATAAGTAGGGATCGTTCTAGACCGGGGATTAGAGGGCGTGTTAATTACACTAATAATAATTAAAATACAACTAACAACCTAATTAATTAAATAAAAGGGGATTGAATTTTCTAAATTAAATTATGAAAATAACTACGAAAATTAATGTAAAAATAATAAACTAAATAGATGACAAAGATGAGAAATTAGCTAAGGGTTTTATCTCCACACACCAAACATATGCTTATAAATTAATCTTCAATAATCACTTGCTAACTCGTGAGAGACAATGCTCAAGACTAACCGTGACCGCACTGCATTAATCTTATTATTTTCCCAAGTTCGTTGAATTAAACTAAGCGTCGCTTTCAAACTATTCTTATCATGCTATCTAAACAGGAATCGCAAGTTAAATAGCAATCTAAGATCATTAAGTTTTGTGGAAAATATGAACACTGACTAGGCAATCACAAGTATGATCAGCATCTTGTTCTTGCCTAGGTTTTGACTTAACCTTACCAACGTTCCTTGGTATTTACTACTTGTGAGTACAGAATCATAACAATTAGGTGAAATTCTCCTATACTCTAGCCCCAGATCCTAGCATGCTTACTAAGTTGGCCACCTTAACAAACATAAAAGGAAAAGTTCTCTATAAAGCAGTTAAGCAAAACACAATCACTAATAGCAAGGAAGATTAAATTCAATTAGTTTATAAAGCACATGTTCGGGGCTTCGAATCCACCCCTAACTAAGAGGAGTTTAGCTAGACATATTAATTATGTTTAAACAGTAATCCATAATCAATAATCAAACTAAAATTAAGAGAAATAGATGTTTAGAGATGAAAACAAAACACTGATCCGTGGTGGTACTGAGTAGAACTGGGGTGCGAATAGCGCGAAATATCTTCCTTCCTCACTTCGCGAGCTGCTCCTTCCTGCTTCCTCTCGCGGATTTCCTCCTCTGCTTCTTCAGTTTCTCTGCTTCACCTCTCTTCGCGATAAGCTCTGATGAGAAGGGGATGACGAGGCTGAGAATGGGAAGAAGGGACGAAGAGGAAAGGACGAGGGACTGAGACGGTGGTTAGGGTTTGGCTAGGTGGCGATGGGCGGCGACAATCAGGGACAGCGAGAGAGGATTGAGACGAGGATGTGGTGTGAGGAGGTTCTGATGGTGACGGCGATGAGGGAGTCAGGCGAGAGAGGGATGAGGCGACTGTGGTTGTAAGGAGGAGGAGATGAACAGGGTCCTACGTGGTGGTCTGCGGTTTGGCGAGGGCGGTGAAGATGGTTGATGATGGGTGAGGACGGCGGCTAGGGTTTGTGCGAGGATGCTGTGTATGGATGCAGTGGATGGGATGCTCTCCCGGATGGGTGCAGTGGATGGGATGCTCTCCTGGATGGGTGCCGTGGATCAATGGTGTTGCTCGATGGGTCGATGGATCCTCTCTCAAAGCCAGGTATCTTCCTCCTTTTATTCTTGTTTTTCCTCTTTCTGTAGTTTCCTTGTTGGTGTGGTTTCCTTGTTTGTGTGGAGTCCTTGTTTGTGTGAAGTCCTTGTGCAATTAGTATTCCTAAATTGCCAATTTGCTTCTATTTTAAAGTATTGTTATTGGAAACCTACACAAACATGAAAATAACAATTAGTACCATAATTAACAAATAATAGCTAATAATACATATAGAAATATGGTACTAAAAATAGCACAATTATGCCCTTATCAAATTCCCCCACACTTATCTTTTGCTTGTCCTCGAGCAAATCTAAGAAACAAAAATAAAAGACTCAAATGACTCAATCTATACTTTCCAACATTTGTCGCAGAGATTTTCAACGGATCATGACATGTTAAGATTCTTTGTAAACACGAGATTAAATCCACATCATTCGAAAATTAATACACGTTCATAGCAATGATATAAAAATTTACAATTAAATCAATCCAAGTGACTGTGAAACTCAAGCGCGTGCCAAGAAGAATTAACCCAAAAATCTCACTGAATGCACTCTTTTCTTTTTCACTGATTGTTTGGTAAAATCACTCTTCCTATTCTAGCTATATGTGAGAGAATTGATGTGAAAGGGAAACAAATAGCTCACATATGATATAACAAGAAAGAATGGCATTTTCTGACTCTTTTTTTTTTATTTTTTTTTATTTTATAGATATATGATCTCATGGAAGGAATGCTACTACTTGAATGCAAGAACTAGTGACACCATATGCTCATACCTCATTCGAATCTCCACATCGTGACATTGCAAGATACACTCAATCAAAAGGTCTTAATTCAGGTTGTAATGGGGCCAGGGGTCAAGGGAAGAGAAAGAACGGATATGAAGTTTTCAAAGGGCTTGAAGAAATTGTGAAAGCATGCAATAAGATTAGAGACATTAGCAAAGAATCATATGGTTCAAGACATAAGTGGAAAAATGACGAGGTGGTTCATTGATAATGAAGAGCTTCAGCAATTATTTTGTATCTATTGAAAAGAATTGAACTATCTGTATGGTACTGTAATACTGAATGGATAAAGATAAGGACTTGTATCCCTTTTGTAAAAAGCCTTTTTTTTCATTTTTTTTTTTTTTTTTTTTTTTTTTTTTTTTTTTTTTTTTTGCAACTCTTTCTTTTTGAACTGTCTACCACAAGGGTCTTCCCCCACACTTGCTTTTCAACATACCTTGAACCACAATAAAGTATATGTAAATCAAATTATGCTCCACTCTTTTTATTAGGTTAGGGATAGAAAATGAGGGTAATAAAACAAAAGGCTTTATAACATGCTCAATGGGGTTAACCTAAAGGAAAAATATTATGGATCGGGCTTATTTGGCAATGGTGGAAACTAGGTGCCTTTATCATGTCAAGCATGTCATGCAATTCAATATGATGCCTTGAACGAAATTAATACAAGTTCTAGTATTTAATTCTTAATTTTGAAAGCAATCCAAGTAGCAACCAAAACAAACAAAATTGAGATCATGCAACGAATTATTATTGACAAAAGAAATTAAAGATGACCTAACTAAAAACTCTCAAAATCAAAGGAACAATAGGTTCAAAACTCACATATGGGTTAGAATGAGTTAAATACAACTAAGCATGCTTTGAGTACCAATTACTAAGTTGATTACATGTGAATTTGCATATGATAACCATAAATGAGCATTAACCAAAGAATAATATTAGATCTTGAATCATGTTTATAAATCATCTTAAAGTCATGCAATTAAAAACCAAATCTCATCATTGTGTTGGAAAGTATCCTAAGACTCAAAACAACTATGATTTAATTTTTTTATATTTATTTTTTTATTTTTTTTAAAATTTTTATTTTTATTTTTGACACTAATACTAACAAAGAAAATAAAAACCAACAATTTTTTTTTTTTTTTTCAAAATAATTCAAAACAAAACAATGTTTTGTTCCCCCACACTTAAACCTAACATTGTCCTCAATGTTAATAGATTATAGCACATGCAATGAAAGATTTAAACGCGGAAAAACAAACTACTAACAAACAAAAACAAAAACAACGAAAATAAAATAAAATGATAAAGAAAGCAAATCTGATTGGGTTGCCTCCCAAGAAGCGCTTGTCTTAACGTCGTGCAGCCTGACGGTATCTCCAATTAATCCTCAGAATAAGTGGGAACATGGAGTGATACGTTCTCCACGTCATGCTCCACAAATGACTCATAATAGGGCTTAAGTCGATGATGTTTCACTTTAAACTCCTTTCCGGTTGTGACACTCTTAATCTGTATAGGACCATGAGGAAAAACATTAGTAACAATAAAAGGACCAACCCATTCAGAACGCAACTTACCAGTTCTAAGACATGATTGGAAAAGCAAGACTTTCATTCCAATGACAAAAGTATTTCCATGGATCATCTGATCATGAAAAACTATAGTGTTCTCCTTATAATTGCTTTTACTATCATAAGCCTCATCCTGAATCTTTTCAAGCTCATTCAACTGAAATTTCTTCCGCTTCTTTGTGTCATAGGGAACTCCATTGCTCTCATATCCAACGGCAGTAGTGATGTTGGTCTCAAGTTCATCCTCATTTTTGAGGTCTGACAATTTCTGGGCCAAATTGTCATTCACATGAATAGAAAAACAATAATGATTTTTATCATGATATTTCGTGGCTTCAAAGATGTTGAAGCCAATCACATCACCATCAAATTCCATGGTCAGTTTCCCCGCATGTACATCAATATTTGTCTTCGCAGTTTTCATGAAGGGGCGCCCAAAAGAAGAGGCAAAGGTGCTGATAATTCCGAATCTTCCATCTCAAGAACATAGAAATCTGCTGGGAATATCAAATGGTTAACCTGCACTAACACATCTTCCAACAAACCTCGAGGATATGCATTAGAACGGTCAGCCAATTGAATAATAACACCATCATTTTTTAATTTCCAAAGATTCATAGATCGATAAATAGGATACGGCATAACATTAATTGAAGCACCTAACCTAAGTCTAACATTGCATTTTCAATTTTAGTATTACCGATAACACAAGGGATAGTAAAACTACCTGGATCCTTAGACTTCGGTGGCAACTTCCTTTGAAGAACCGCGGAGACATTCTCACTTACCTTAACTACCTCTCCGTCTCGAAGTCGTCTCTTTGTTGTGCAAAGCTCCTTCAAAAATTTTGCATACTTAGGCACTTGCTTAATAGCATCAAGAAGAGGAATATTGACTTGGACTTTTCGGAAGGTTTCCAAAATTTCCTTATCCTGTTCATCTTTCCTAGATTTGGCAAACCTACCTGGAAAAGGCACAAAAGGTGGAACAAGATTAGCAGAAACTGAATTTGGAATACTCACCTTCTTACCTTGGAGTTCTGGTTTTTCAATGATGGATGGATCATCCTTCTGTAACTCAGCTTTCTTATTTTGACTCTGTTTAGGGACTATTAGCTCATTCTCAATCTGCCTACCACTCATCAATGTAATTGCTTTTGCAGTTTCAAACCTGCCCTTCGGATTTGGAATGGTAGAACTAGGAAGTTTTCCTTGCTCGCGAATTTGTCCAATAAACTCAGCTATCTGTCCCATTTGCAGTTTCAAATCTGCTATATCCTTTGATTGGTTCTGCTGAGAAATAGTCAATGATTTCAGAATCTCATCATAATTAAGCAGCATACCTGAATTGTGCTGAGGTGGTTCAGGTGGCCTTTGGGCGAAACCAGGGGGTGGCCGATTCGAAGTCTGTTGTTGAGGTTGTTCTGAATTTCTCCATCCAAAATTTGGGTGATTTCTCCAACCTTCATTGTAAGTGTTCGAATAAGGATTATTTCTATAGTGATTTTGCCCCTGAAAACCTATTGCATTGACATTCTCCCAACCGCCATTCTCAATCAGTTGAGGACATTGATCAGATGGATGTCCTGGCTTTGTACACACGCCACAAACCTGTGCAACTCCTAGCATATTCGGCTTCCCTAGGGCCTGAGTCACAAGTGAGGTAAGATTAGCCATTTGAGCTTCCAAACTAGAATTAGTACTTACCTCATTGACTTGGCGTGAAGGCTCTCCTATTCCTTCATACTGCTGGGCATTTAAGGCTCGGTTTGCAATCAAAGTTTTTGCTGCTGCTGGAGTTTTATCAACCAAAGCTCCTCCTGCCGCTGCATCTAACATCTGTCGCTCAAGAGGAAGCAATCCCTCATAAAAGTATTGAATCAGGAGCTCCTCCTTCATCTGATGCTGCGGGCATGATGCTATGAGAGTTTTGAAACGCTCATAGTAAGCCGGATATGATTCTCCTGGACCTTGTTGTATGCCACTGATTTTCTTCCTCAATAAGATAATTTTGGAAGTTGGGAAGAATTTCTCTAGAAACACCTTCTTCATGCTTTCCCAAGAATATACTGTTCCGGAAGGTAGTTCATAGAGCCAATCCTTAGCCCTATCAGTCAGAGAAAAAGGGAATGCTCTCAACTTTAGGATGTTTTCATCCACATTTATTGGCGTCATACTGGAGCATACAACTTCAAATTCCTTTAAATGTTTATTTGGATCCTCCATAGCAAGACCGTGATACTTCGGAATATGATGAAGTAAGCTAGATTTCAGCTCAAATGACTCAGTCTTGCCCTGCGCGGCTAATGGGTACTGAATGCACAGGGGTGCGGCATTGTCCAAGGTGGATGCCGAAAGTTCTTTAATAGATCTATTATCTCCCATGTCGAACTCTTCAGATTCAGATTCAGAGCTAGATGTTTGTAGTTCTTTTGTTTCTCTTCTTCGTCTTCTAAATGTTTTCTCAGGCTCTGAATCGTATTCTTCTAAGTTTTCGCTGGATCTCCTATTGTGCATGAACTGGTACCTGAGATAAAAAAAAGAAAGAAAGAAAAATCAATAAAAATATAAATAAATAAATAAAAACTAATTAAGTAATCAACAATTTTTCTAATCCCCGGCAACGGCGCCAAAAATTGATGCGCTATTTTAGTAGCACACAACTTAATACCCTGCTTTGTGATTTGTAGTATAGAATAAGTAGGGATCGTTCTAGACCGGGGATTAGAGGGCGTGTTAATTACACTAATAATAATTAAAATACAACTAACAACCTAATTAATTAAATAAAAGGGGATTGAATTTTCTAAATTAAATTATGAAAATAACTACGAAAATTAATGTAAAAATAATAAACTAAATAGATGACAAAGATGAGAAATTAGCTAAGGGTTTTATCTCCACACACCAAACATATGCTTATAAATTAATCTTCAATAATCACTTGCTAACTCGTGAGAGACAATGCTCAAGACTAACCGTGACCGCACTGCATTAATCTTATTATTTTCCCAAGTTCGTTGAATTAAACTAAGCGTCGCTTTCAAACTATTCTTATCATGCTATCTAAACAGGAATCGCAAGTTAAATAGCAATCTAAGATCATTAAGTTTTGTGGAAATATGAACACTGACTAGGCAATCACAAGTATGATCAGCATCTTGTTCTTGCCTAGGTTTTGACTTAACCTTACCAACGTTCCTTGGTATTTACTACTTGTGAGTACAGAATCATAACAATTAGGTGAAATTCTCCTATACTCTAGCCCCAGATCCTAGCATGCTTACTAAGTTGGCCACCTTAACAAACATAAAAGGAAAAGTTCTCTATAAAGCAGTTAAGCAAAACACAATCACTAATAGCAAGGAAGATTAAATTCAATTAGTTTATAAAGCACATGTTCGGGGCTTCGAATCCACCCCTAACTAAGAGGAGTTTAGCTAGACATATTAATTATGTTTAAACAGTAATCCATAATCAATAATCAAACTAAAATTAAGAGAAATAGATGTTTAGAGATGAAAACAAAACACTGATCCGTGGTGGTACTGAGTAGAACTGGGGTGCGAATAGCGCGAAATATCTTCCTTCCTCACTTCGCGAGCTGCTCCTTCCTGCTTCCTCTCGCGGATTTCCTCCTCTGCTTCTTCAGTTTCTCTGCTTCACCTCTCTTCGCGATAAGCTCTGATGAGAAGGGGATGACGAGGCTGAGAATGGGAAGAAGGGACGAAGAGGAAAGGACGAGGGACTGAGACGGTGGTTAGGGTTTGGCTAGGTGGCGATGGGCGGCGACAATCAGGGACAGCGAGAGAGGATTGAGACGAGGATGTGGTGTGAGGAGGTTCTGATGGTGACGGCGATGAGGGAGTCAGGCGAGAGAGGGATGAGGCGACTGTGGTTGTAAGGAGGAGGAGATGAACAGGGTCCTACGTGGTGGTCTGCGTTTTGGCGAGGGCGGTGAAGATGGTTGATGATGGGTGAGGACGGCGGCTAGGGTTTGTGCGAGGATGTTGTGTATGGATGCAGTGGATGGGATGCTTTCCTGGATGGGTGCAGTGGATGGGATGCTCTCCTGGATGGGTGCCGTGGATCAATGGTGTTGCTCGATGGGTCGATGGATCCTCTCTCAAAGCCAGGTATCTTCCTCCTTTTATTCTTGTTTTTCCTCTTTCTGTAGTTTCCTTGTTGGTGTGGTTTCCTTGTTTGTGTGGAGTCCTTGTTTGTGTGAAGTCCTTGTGCAATTAGTATTCCTAAATTGCCAATTTGCTTCTATTTTAAAGTATTGTTATTGGAAACCTACACAAACATGAAAATAACAATTAGTACCATAATTAACAAATAATAGTTAATAATACATATAGAAATATGGTACTAAAAATAGCACAATTATGCCCTTATCAATTTGAGAGACAAAATTTACTCCGCTTGGTTTTTAAGTTACGTGGCACCATAATAAAGTCAAATGGGACATGTTTGACTGAACAAACAAGTTTGTCGTGCTTAACGAAAAAGGAAAACTCGTTTATACGTTGTAGGCTCACTTGGAACAGGACACAAAAACTCTTGGAGCTGGTACGAAACCCACTCGTAAAAACACTGTACCTCTTCCGAGAGTGCACGCCATAGCTACCAGAAGCATCTCCACAGGACTGCAAAAAAAGGCATCAAAAGCTGAAAAAAGGAGTAGAAAAAAACAGGACATGACAATTACGTCACCAATGGACAACACTAGTGGGGGGAGTCAAAGCACCCACCAGGAGGGTGGAAATACCATCTACAAGTTGTTTTAATGATCCGAGCAGCATGTTGGAACATTCGGGGCCTCAATGACCCCTTAAAACAAAGAGAAGTGCGAAACCTTATTGACAGACACAAAATCAGTATCATGGGATTAGTTGAAACAAAGGTAAGCAATGAAAAGAAGATAAAAATGCAGCAACACCTTTTCAAAGACTGGTTAGTAGTGGACAACAATGACCTGGCCCAAGGTGGTCGAATATGGGTAGCTTGGGACTCTCAAGAAGTTAATGTTAACATTGTCGCCCGCTCGGATCAGGCCATAACTGCTGAAACAGTCTGGCCGAATGGATACACTTGCTTGCTGAGCTTTGTTTATGGAAGGAGCAACTACATGGAACGCAAAAGATTATGGAAAGAAATAGAAACTATAGACAGCAATAATCATTACCCTTGGGCAATCATGGGAGACTATAATTCAATTCTGAATTCTCAAGAAAGAGTAGGGGGCGATGAGATTAGACCTTTCCACTTCATGGACCTGCTGAATTGTGTGCAAAAGGTCAAGCTTTTTGATTGCAAGTTTAAAGGCTGCTACTTAACATGGAACAACAAACAAGAAGGCAGGAACAGAATAATGTCAAAGCTGGACAGAGTTATGGTAAACCAAGTATGGCTAAACAATATTCCAGACTCAGAAGCAGATTTTCTCACTGCAGGGATCTCTGATCATTCCCCAGTAGTGCTCACTTTATACGAGCAAAAGAATATGGGACCTATACCATTCAAATTCTTTAACTACTGGGTACATGAACCGGGTTATATGACAGCTGTAGAACAGGCATGGAAAGAGCCAATAGAAGGGAATGCAATGTACAGTATGACCCAGAAACTGAAATGTGTTAAACACAAGCTTAGAGAATGGAGAAGAGAAAGGTTCCTCAATGCAAAAACTAATGTGCTGATAGCAAAACAACAGCTGGACAGAACACAATTAGAGCTTCAAATTCATCCTCTGAATTCAGTAGTTGTTCTACAGGAAAGAGAGGCCATCAAAGAATATGTCAAAGCCTCTAGAGGGGAGGAATCAGAAGTGAAACAAAGGGCAAAAGCAAAGCATATGCAGGTGGGAGATGAAAATGTGGCCTATTTCCATGACTTTCTTAGGGAAAGAAGGAAGAAAAACAAAATTCTCTCCCTATATAACCAAAATCAGGAAAAGCTAGAAGATATTGCAGAGATAGGGGCAGAATGTGTGAGGTACTTTGAACAAGTTTTTGGAGGGGATATGGAACCTTATGATGACAGTATTATCAATAACATAACAGTTGAAACTGAGGTTAATGCTGAGGAACAAAGAGACCTCACGAAACAAGTCACACGCAATGAAATCACAGAAGCATTATCGATGATACACTCCAACAAGGCCCCGGGTCCAGATGGCTTCTCTTCATTCTTTTTTAAATCAGCTTGGCGTATTCTTGGGGATGATTTCATCAAAGCAGTCAGCAATTTCTTTACAAGTGGGAATCTTCTTCGGGAGGTAAACGCAACATTTGTAATTCTGATCCCAAAAACTACTAATGCCTCATCTCTTAATGATTTCAGGCCTATATCCTGCTGTAACGTAGTGTATAAATGCATAACAAAAATTATGAAGAACAGAATGAGTGCAGTGGTGCAGCGCCTTGTCAGCCTTAATCAATCAGCTTTCATCAAGGGCAGACTAATACAGGATAACATTATGCTGGCTCATGAGCTGGTAAGGCACTATCATAGAGATGAAGGTCCTCCTAGATGTGCAGCCAAAATTGATCTCAGGAAGGCGTATGATACTATAAGATGGGAGGCTATAACACACATGCTTAGAAAGCTTCAGTTCCCAGACCAATTCATCCAGTGGATCCATAACTGCATATCTACTCCCAGATACTCCATCTTGGTGAATGGCTCCCCAAAAGGATTTATAAAAGCAACAAGAGGAATCCGGCAAGGATGCCCAATGTCTCCTTACCTATTCGTGCTGATTATGGAATTGTTCCATCTCCTTCTGAAGGAACAAGCAATGAAAGGAGACTACAAGATTCATTACAAATGCAAGGAGCCCCTTATTACTCATCTAAGCTTCGCGGATGACCTCATCGCCTTCTTCCATGGAGACCACAATTCTGCAAGAGCCTTATCAAGGGTCTTACAGATATTCAGAAAGGGTACAGGCTTATCTGTCAACTGCAACAAGAGTAACCTTTTTGCAGCGGGAGTACCTAGTGGAGAACTCCAGATGATCACAGATGAATTACAATTCAACAGCTCTGATCTTCCAGTAAGATATCTTGGCCTGCCTTTAATCTCTACCAGATTATCCTGTAATGACTGCCAGCCACTCATTGAAAGAATCAGAAAGAGAGTAGGTTCATGGAAGAACAGAACTTTATCTTATGCAGGCAGACTCACTCTCATCAAGGCTGTCCTCAATAGCATGCAAGTGTTCTGGACTTCTTGTTATGTTCTCCCAAAGGAAGTTACTCACGATCTTACGGCAATTCTTAGAAACTTCCTGTGGTCTTCTTCAGATAACTATTTGAAAGTCCCCCTTGTCAGTTGGGAAACAGTATGTCGCCCTTATAAAGAAGGAGGGCTGGGAGTGCGGTGCATAGAAACCTCAAACATGGCATCCATGATGCGGCACATCTGGAATATTGTATCAAATAAAAACAACCTATGGGTTCAATGGACAAGAAAGCATCTGATCGGGGGTAAGGACTTCTGGATCATGGAAATCCCTCAAGATTCCTCATGGTGCTGGAGGAATATTCTCAAATGCAGGGAGAAGGCATGCAATTTGATCACCTATGCAATAGGAAATGGAAGAGATACATCGTTGTGGAAGGACCCATGGCACCCCAATGGCATCTTGATGGATCAATTCCCGTCCCAGTTTACTTATCACTCCAGCCTAAACAGGAATGCCCAGGTTAGTGCATTGATCAAAGAAGGGCAATGGTTTGTTAAGAATTCTGACAAAACCCATATTGCAAATATATTTGCAGACCTTAATGCAGTGGAGTTTGATTGTAACTTCAAGGATGAGATAGTCTGGAAAGGAGGCACAGAGGGGGAGTTCTCAAGTAAGAGTGCCTATCACTCCATTCGAAACAAGTCCACAATTGTCACCTGGACGAATCTTGTTTGGTTCAAAGGAAGAATCCCGAGACATAGCTTTATAGGATGGTTAGCAATGAACAAAAGCTTGAAAACCCAGGATAAGTTAAAGAAATGGAAGATGCTCCCTTCATCCCTATGCTGCCTATGCCATATAGAAACAGAGAATGAAGAACATCTGTTTTTCAGCTGCTTATACTCCAGACAGGTATGGAAGCATATGTTGCACTTCATGGGGTATAGACATCAACCTCGCAGCTGGGCCGAAGAGATTAGATGGTGCAGACAGAGATTTGCTGGAACTGATCCAAGATCTATGGTTAACAAGCTGGTCCTAAATGCATCTATATACCACCTATGGCTGGAACGGAACAGAAGGCTGTTCGAAAAACAGCAGGTTGATGCGCCCACTTTAACTTCCAGAATTGTTGCTGACGTTAGGCTCAGAGTCATTGTCCTTAACCCAGAGGTCCAGGATACTCCTCGTGCAAGAAACTTCTTTAACAAATGCAGTTTAGACATCAACTACAAGCACAGGAACCCCACATATCATACCTGGAACAGACCTGATCCAGGGTGGATAACAGTCAATTCGGATGGCTCTTTGACAACCGAAAAAGGAGGGTATGGAGCATTGGTTAGGGACCATACAGGCAGGGTGCTAGCAGCAGCCTCGGGGGCGCAAAGGAACCAATCTATAATCCTACATGAGCTGCAAGGGGTCGAAATGGGGCTGAATCTGGCTGCTCGGACTGAATACAGAAAGTTGAACATCTGCATTGACTCCGCAACAGCAGTTCATTTAATCAAATCAGTAAAGGCTCCTCCTTGGGAGGCCTTGCATACTGTGAGACGTATCAAAGAGCAGCTGAAGCACTTCAAAGAATGCAATATCATGCATGTTATGCGGGAGACGAATAGGGCAGCGGACAAGTTGGCCAGCATGATGCCGAGTGTGGCTTTCATAGAAGTCACGTCTAGCTCGTTTGCGGAAGACATGAAAAAAATCATTTTTGAAGATGCTAGTGGTAGGAATTATATGAGATTATAATGAGTGTGTAAAATTTCTTTATTTTTCTTTTTCTGTGGTCTGGGGAGCCCATTTATACCCCACGCTTACCTTTCAAAAAAAAAAAAAAAAAAAAAAAAAAAAAAGGCTCAATTGGAGGCCAATTTGGGTGAAATCCTAGAAACAAGGATTTGAGTGACCAAATGGACTCCGTTTGACTTCTAACCTCGCGTGGATGTTAATAATGACAAATGGAACATTTTTTACTCAACAAACAAGTTTGGTTGCGCTTAACGAGAAGGAAAACTCGTTTGAACGTTGTAGGCTCAATCAGAGGCCTAATTTGGGTGCAATCCGAGAATATAAGGATTTGAGTGACCAAATGGACTCGTTTGGACTTCTAACCCGCGTGGAACTTTAATAATGACTAATGGAACATGTTTGACTCAACAAACAAGTTTTTTTTGTGTTTAACGAAGAAGGAAAACTCGTTTGTATATTTTGGCTTAATTGGAGGCCAATTTGGGTGCAATCCGAGAATACAAGGATTTGAGTGACCAAATGGACTCCGTTTGACTTCTAACCTCGCGTGGACGTTAATAATGACAAATGGAACATGTTTGACTCAACAAACAGTTCGTTGCGCTTAACGAAGAAGGAAAATCGTTTGTACGTTGTAGGCTCAATTGGAGGCCAATTTGGGTGCAATCCGAGAATACAAGGATTTGAGTGACCAAATGGACTCGGTTTGACTCTAACTCGCGTGGACTTAATAATGACAAATGGAACATGTTTGACTCAACAAACATGTTCGGTTGCTCTTAACGAAGAAGGAAAACTCGTTTGTACGTTGTAGGCTCAATTGGAGGCCAATTTGGGTGCAATCCGAGAATACAAGGATTTGAGTGACCAAATGGACTCGGTTTGACTTCTAACCTCGTGGACTTAATAATGACAAATGGAACATGTTTGACTCAACAAACAAGTTTGGTGTTTAACGAAGAAGAAAAACTCGTTTGTACGTTGTAGGCTCATTGGAGGCAATTTGGGTGCAATCCGAGATACAAGGATTTGAGTGACCAAATGGACTCCGTTTGTTCTAATCGCGTGGATGTTAATAATGAAAAAATGGAATATGTTTGACTCAACAAACAAGTTTGGTTTGCTTAACGAAAAAGGAAAACTCGTTTGTACGTTGTAGGCTCAATTGGAGGCCAATTTGGGTGCAATCCGAGAATACAAGGGATTTGAGTGACCAAATGGACTCGGTTTGACTTTCTAACCTCGCGTGGACGTTAATAATGACAAACGGAACATGTTTGACTCAACAAACAAGTTGGTTGCGCTTAACGAATAAGGAAAACTCGTTTGTACGTTGTAGGCTCAATTGGAGGACAATTTGGGTGCTATCCGAGAATTCAAGGATTTGAGTGACCAAATGGACTCGGTTTGAAATCTAACCTCGCGTGGACGTTAATAATGACAATGGAACATGTTTGACTCAACAAACAAGTTCAGTTGCGCTTAACGAAGAAGGAAAACTCGTTTGTACGTTGTAGGCTCATTGGAGGCCAATTTGGGTGCAATCCGAGAATACAAGGATTTGATGACCAAATGGACTCGGTTTGACATCTAACCTCGCTGGACGTTAATAATCAAATGGAACATGTTGACTCAACAAACAGTTTGTTGCTCTTAACGAAGAAGGAAAACTCGTTTGTACGTTGTAGGCTCAATTGGAGGCCAATTTGGGTGCAATCCGAGAATACAAGGATTTGAGTGACCAAATGGACTCGGTTTGATTCTAACTTGCGTGGACGTTAATAATGACAAATGGAACATGTTTGACTAACAAAAGTGTTTGGTGCTTAACGAAGAAGAAAAACTCGTTTGTACGTTGTAGGCTCAATTGGAGGCCAATTTGGGTGCAATCCGAGAATACAAGGATTTGAGTGACCAAATGGATCCGTTGACTTCTAACTCGCGTGGACTGTAATAATGAAAATGGAATCATGTTTGACTCAACAAACAAGTTTGGTTGTGCTTAACGAAAAGGAAAACTCGTTTGTACGTTGTAGGCTCAATTGGAGGCCAATTTGGGTGCAATCCGAGAATACAAGGATTTGAGTGACCAAATGACTCGTTTGATTTCTAACCTCGCGTGGACGTTAATAATGACAAATGGAACATGTTTGACTCAACAAACAAGTTTGGTTGCGCTTAAACGAAGAAGGAAAACTCGTTTGTACGTTGTAGGCTCAATTGGAGGACAATTTGGGTGCTATCCGAGAATCAAGGATTTGAGTGACCAAATGGACTCCGTTTGAAATTCTAACCTCGCGTGGACGTTAATAATGACAAATGGAACATGTTTGACTCAACAAACAAGTTTCAGTTGCGCTTTAACGAAGAAGGAAAACTCGTTTGTACGTTGTAGGCTCAATTGGAGGCCAATTTGGGGTGCAATCCGAGAATACAAGGATTTGAAGTGACCAAATGGACTCCCGTTTGACTTCTAACCTCCGTGGGATGTTAATAATGACAAATGGAATATGTTTGACTCAATAAACAAGTTTGATTGCGCTTAACGAAGAAGGAAAACTCGTTTGTACGTTGTAGGCTCAATTGAAGGCCAATTTGGGTGCAATCCGAGAATACAAGGATTTGAGTGACCAAATGGACTCCGGTTGACTTCTAACCTCGCGTGGACTTAATAATGACAAATGGAACATGTTTGACTCAACAAAAAGTTTGGTTGCGCTTAACGAAGAAGGAAAACTCGTTTGTACGTTGTAGGCTCAATTGGAGGCCAATTTGGGTGCAATCCGAGAATACAAGGATTTGAGTGACCAAATGGACTACCGCTTGGTTTCTAGTAATGCGTGGCACGTAAATAACGTCAAATGGACATTTTGACTCAACAAATAAGTTGTGTGCTTAACGAAAAGAAAACTCGTTTGTACGTTGTAGCTCAATTGGAGGCAATTTGGGTGCAATCCGAGAATACAAGGATTTGAGTGACCAAATGGACTCCGCTTGGTTTCTAACTCAGCTGGCAGTAATAATCAAATGGAACATGTTTGACTCAACAAACAAGTTTCGGTTGTGCTTAACGAAGAAGGAAAACTCGTTTGTACGTTGTAGGCTCAATTGGAGGCCAATTTGGGTGCAATCCGAGAATACAAGGATTTGAGTGACCAAATGGACTCGCTTGTTCTAACTCCTCGCTGCACATAATAATGTAAATGGACATGTTTGACTCAACAAACAAGTTGGTGTTGCTTAACGAAGAAGAAAACTCGTTTGTACGTTGTAGCTCAATTGGAGGCCAATTTGGGTGCAATCCGAGAATACAAGGATTTGAGTGACCAAATGGACTTCCGTTGGCTTCTAACTCGCGTGGCACTTAATAATGCAAATGGACATGTTTGACTCAACAAAAAGTTCGTTTGTGCTTAACGAAGAAGAAAACTCGTTTGTACGTTGTTGGCTCAATTGGAGCCAATTTGGGTGCAATCCGAGAATACAAGGGATTTTGAGTGACGGCAAATGGACATCCGTTTGGTTCTAAGTCCGTGTGGACACTGTAATAATGTCAAATCGGAAACTGTTTGACTCAACAAATAAGTTCGGTTGTGCTTAACGAAGAAGGAAAACTTGTTTGTACGTTGTAGGCTCAATTGGAGGCCAATTTGGGTGCAATCCGAGAATACAAGGATTTGAGTGACCAAATGGACTCGTTTGACTTCTAACCTCGCGTGGACGTTAATAATGAAAAATGGAAATATTTTGACTCAACAAACAAGTTGGTTGCGCTTAACGAAGAAGGAAAACTCGTTTGTACGTTGTAGGCTCAATTGGAGGCCAATTTGGGTGCAATCCGAGAATACAAGGATTTGAGTGACCAAATGGACTCGGTTTGACTTCTAACCTCGCGTGGACGTTAATAATGACAAATGGAACATGTTGACTCAACAAACAAGTTTGGTTCGCTTAACGAAGAAGGAAAACTCGTTTGTACGTTGTAGGCTCAATTGGAGGCCAATTTGGGTGCAATCCGAGAATACAAGGATTTGAGTGACCAAAATGGACTCGGTTTGACTTCTAACCTCGCGTGGACGTTAATAATGACAAATGGAACATGTTTGACTCAACAAACAAGTTTGGTTCGCTTTAACGAAGAAGGAAAACTCGTTTGTACGTTGTGGCTCAATTGGAGGCCAATTTGGGTGCAATCCGAGAATACAAGGATTTGAGTGACCAAATGGACTCCGTTTGACTTCTAACCTCGCGTGGACGTTAATAATGAAAAATGGAACATGTTTGACTCAACAAACAAGTTTGGTTGCGCTTAACGAAGAAGGAAAACTCGTTTGTACGTTGTGGCTCAATTGGAGGCCAATTTGGGTGCAATCCGAGAATACAAGGATTTGAGTGACCAAATGGACTCCGTTTGACTTCTAACCTCGCGTGGACGTTAATAATGAACAAATGGAACATGTTTGACTCAACAAACAAGTTTGGTTGCGCTTAACGAAGAAGGAAAACTCGTTTGTACGTTGTAGGCTCAATTGGAGGCCAATTTGGGTGCAATCCGAGAATACAAGGATTTGAGTGACCAAAATGGACTCCGTTTGACTTCTAACCTCGCGTGGACGTTAATAATGACAAATGGAACATGTTTGACTCAACAAACAGTTTGGTTAGCTTAACGAAAAGGGAAAACTCGTTTGTACGTTGTAGGCTCAATTGGAGGCCAATTTGGGTGCAATCCGAGAATACAAGGATTTGAGTGACCAAATGGACTCCGCTGTTTCTTCAACTTGGCACGTAATAAGATCAAATGGAACATGTTTGACTCAACAAACAAGTTCGGTTGGCTTAACGAAGAAGAAAACTCGTTTGTACGTTGTATTGCTCAATTGGAGGCCAATTTGGTGCAATCCGAGAATCAATGGATTTGAGTGACCAAATGGACTCCGGTTTGATTTCTAAGTCATCGCTGGATTATAATGTACAAATGGGACATGTTTGACTCAACAAACAAGTTCGGTCGTGGCTTACGAAGAAGGAAAACTCGTTTGTACGTGTAGGCTCAATTGAGGCCAATTTGGGTGCAATCCGAGAATACAAGGATTTGAGTGACCAATGGACTCCGCTTGGCTTCTATCCTGTGGCACTAATAATGTCAAATGGACATGTTTGACTCAACAAAAGTTGTTTGTGCTTAAGGAGAAGGAAAACTCGTTTGTACGTTGTAGGCTCAATTGGGGCAATTTGGGTGCAATCCGAGAATACAAGGATTTAGTGACCAAATGGACTCGCTTTATATCTAACTCAGTGGACATAATAATGTCAAATGGACATGTTTGACTCAACAAACAAGTTGGTTCGTGCTAACGAAGAAGGAAAACTCGTTTGTACGTTGTAGGCTCAATTGGGGCCAATTTGGGTGCAATCCGAGAATACAAGGATTTGAGTGACCAAATGGACTCGCTTGGTTTCTAACTCACGTGCACATATAAGTCAAATGGACAGTTGACTCAACAAAATGTGTGCCTTAACGAAAAGGAAAATCGTTTGTACGTTGTGGCTCAATGGAGGCCAATTTGGTGCAATCCGAGAATACAGGATTTGAGTGACCAAATGGACTCCGCTTGTTTTAACTACGTGGCACCTAATAATCAAATGGACATGTTTGACTCAACAAACAAGTTCGGTCGGCTTAACGAAGACGGAAAACTCGTTTGTATGTTGTAGGCTCAATTGGAGGCCAATCTGGGTGCAATCCGAGAATACAAGGATTTGAGTAACCAAATGGACTCCGCTTGTTCTAACTAGTGTTGCACCATAATTATGAAATGGGACAAGTTTACTCAACAAACAAGTTTCGGTGGTGCTAACGAAGAAGGAAAACTCGTTTGATGTTGTATGCTCAATGGAGGCCAATTTGGGTGCAATCCGAGTATACAAGGATTTGAGTCACCAAATGGACTCCGCTTGGTTTCTAACTCACGTGGCACCATAATAACGATCCAATGAGACATGTTTGACTCAACAAACAGTTCATTCGTGCTTAACGAAGAAGAAAACTCGTTTGTACGTTGTAGGCTATATTGGAGGCCAATTTGGTGCAATCCGAGAATACAGGGATTTGAGTGACCAAATGGACTCTGCTTGGTTTGTAATCATGTGGCAATATAATAACATCAAATGTGACATGTTTGACTCAACAAACAAAGTTCGTTCGCTTATCGAATAAGAAAAATCGTTTGTACGTTGTATGCTCAATTGGAGCCAATTTGGGTGCAATCCGAGAATACAAGGATTTGAGTGAGCAAATGGATCCGCTTGGTTTCTAAGCCGTGTGGACGTTAATAATGTCAAATGGAACATGTTTGACCCGAACAAAGAATTTCAGTTTCCTTAACGAGAAGGAAAACTTGTTTGTATGTTGTAGCCTCAATCGGAGGCCAATTTGGGTGCAATCCGAGAATACAAGGATTAAGTGACCAAATGGACTCGCTTAATTTTCTAAGTCGATGGACCTAATAATGACAAATGGAACATGTTTGACTCAACAAATCAAGTTCGGTTGTGCTTAACGAGAAGGAAAAGCTCGTTTGTACGTTGTATGGCTCAATTGGAGGCCAATTTGGGTGCAATCCGAGAATACAAGGATTTGAGTGACCAAATGGACTCCGCTTGGTTTCTAACTGTGTGGCACTAATAATTCAAATGGACATGTTGACTCAACAAACAAGTTTGGTGCTGCTTAACGAAGAAGGAAAACTCGTTTGTACGTTGTAGCTCAATTGGAGGCCAATTTGGGTGCAATCCGAGAATATACAAGGATTTGAGTGACCAAAGGACTCGCTTGGTTCTAACTCACGTGGCACCATAATAATGTCAAATGGGACATGTTTGACTCAAACAGTTTCGTTTGTGCTTAACGAAGAAGGAAAACTCGTTTGTACGTTGTAGCTCAATTGGAGGCCAATTTGGGTGCAATCCGAGAATACAAGGATTTGAGTGACCAAATGGACTCGCTTTGATCTAACTCATGTGGCACCATAATAATGAAATGGACATGTTTGACTCAAAAAACAAGTTCGTTGTGCTTAACGAAGAAGGAAAACTCGTTTGTACGTTGTAGGCTCAATTGGAGGCCAATTTGGGTGCAATCCGAGATACAAGGATTGAGTGACCAAATGGACTCCGCTTGGTTCTAATCGTGGCCAGTAATAATGTACAAATGGACATGTTTGACTCAACAAACAAGTTTGGTCGCTTAACGAAGAAGGAAAAACTCGTTTGTACGTTGTAGCTCAATTGGAGGCCAATTTGGGGTGCAATCCGAGAATACAAGGATTTGAGTGACCAAATGGACTCGCTTGTTCTAATCGCTGGCACTTAAATAATCAAATGGACAGTTTGATTCAACAAACAAGTTTGGTTGTGCTTAACGAAGAAGGAAAACTCGTTTGTACGTTGTAGGCTCAATTGGAGGCCAATTTGGGTGCAATCCGAGAATACAAGGATTTGAGTGACCAAATGGACTCCGCTTGGTTTCTAACCGTGTGGACGTAATAATCAAATGGAACATGTTTGACTCAACAAACAAATTCGTGGTGCTTAACGAAGAAGGAAAACTCGTTTGTACGTTGTAGGCTCAATTGGAGGCCAATTTGGGTGCAATCCGAGATACAAGGATTTGAGTGACCAAATGGACTCCGCTTGGTTCTTCTAAACTCCATGGCACGTTAAATAATGACAAATGGGACACTTGTTTGACTTCAACCAAACAAGTTCGGTTACGCTTACGGAGAAGGAAAAACTCGTTTGTACGTTGTAGGCTCATTGGAGGCCAATTGGGAGCAATCCGAGAATACAAGGATTTGAATGACAAAATGGACCTCGGTTTTGACTCTAACCTCGTGTGGACTTAATAATGACAAATGGAACATGTTGAAATCAACAAAAAGTTTGGTTGCGCTTAAAACGAAGAAGGAAAACTCCGTTTGAACGTTGTAGGCTCAATTGGAGGCCATTTGGGTGCAATCCGAGATATAAGGATTTGAGTTACAAATGGACTCCGTTGACTTCTAACCTCGCGTGACTTTTAATAATGAAATGGAACATGTTTGACTCAACAAACAAGTTGGTTAGGCTTAACGAAGAAGGAAAACTCGTTTGTACGTTGTAGGCTCAATTGGAGGCCAATTTGGGTGCAATCCGAGAATACAAGGATTTGAGTGACCAAATGATTCCGCTTGGTTTCTAAGTCACGTGGCACTGTTAATAATGCAAATGGACATGTTTGACTCAACAAACAAGGTTTGTTGTGCTTAACGAAGAAGGAAAAACTCGTTTGTACGTTGTAGGCTCAATTGGAGGCCAATTTGGGTGCAATCCGAGAATACAAGGATTTGAGTGACCAAATGGACTCCGCTTATTTTCTAAGTCTCATGGCACTGTAATAACATCAAATGAAACATGTTTGACTCAACAAATAAGTTCGGTTGTGCTAAACGAAGAAGGAAATACAAGGATTTGAGTGATAAAATGGACTCCACTTGGTTTATAACTAGTGTTGCACCATAATAACATCAAATGATAGATGTTTGACACAACAAACAAGTTCAGTTGTGCTTAACGAAGATGGAAAACTCGTTGTAAGTTGTTGGCTCAATTGGTGGCCAATTTGGGTGCAATCCTGAGAATACAAAGGATTTGAGCTGACCAAATGGAACTCCGCTTTGGTTTCTAACTCAATGTGGGCACCCATAATAATCCAAATGGGACATGTTTGACTCAAGAACAGTTCGTTCATGCTGAACAAGAAGGAAAAATCGTTTTTACCCGTTGTTGCTCAATGTGGAAGCCAATTTGGGTGCATCCTGAGAATACATGATTTAAGTGAGCAAATGGACTCCGATTTGTTTCTAAGTTGTGTGGCCGCTATGACGGTCAAATGGGACAGTGTTTGTCCCTCAACAAAATAGTTCGTGTGCCTTAACGAAGGAAGGAAACTTGTTTGTACGTTGTGGCTATTAGAATGCCAATCTTGCGGTCAATCCGAGAATATCAAGGATTTGAGTGGGCCAAATGGACCTCCAATATGTCTTCCTAATTTGCGTGGCACGATAATAACATCAATGGACATGTTTGACTCAACAAACAAGTTTGGTGCTTAACGAAGAAGAAAAATCGTTTGTACGTTGTATGCTCAATTGGAGGCCAATTTGGGTGCAATCCGAGAATACAAGGATTGAGTGACCAAATTGGACTCCGCTTGGTTTCTAATCGCGTGGACCGTAATAATGTCAAATGGGACATGTTTGACTCAACAAACAAGTTTGGTTGTGCTTAACGAAAAGGAAAAACTCGTTTGTACGTTGTAGGCTCAATTGGAGGCCAATTTGGGTGCAATCCGAGAATACAAGGATTTGAGTGACCAAATGGACTCCGTTGGTTTCAAGCAAATGTGCACGATAATAAGTTCAAATGGGACATGTTTGACTCAACAAACAAGTTCGGTGGTGCTTAACGAAGAAGGAAAAACTCGTTTGTACGTTGTATGCTCAATTGGAGGCCAATTTGGGTGCAATCCGAGAATACAAGGATTTGAGTGACCAAATGGACTCCGTTTGGTTCTAAATCGTGGGCACCATAATAATGTCAAATGGGACATGTTTGACTCAACAAACAAGTTCGTTGTGCTTAACGAGAAGGAAAACTCGTTTGTACGTTGTAGGCTCAATTGGAGGCCAATTTGGGTGCATCCGAGAATACAAGGATTTGAGTGACCAAATGGACTCCGCTTGGTTTCTAAATCACTGGCACCGTAATAATGTCAAATGGGACATGTTTGACTCAACAAACAAGTTCGGTTGTGCTTAACGAAGAAGGAAAACTCGTTTGTACGTTGTAGCTCAATTGGAGGCCAATTTGGGTGCAATCCGAGAATACAAGGATTTGAGTGACCAAATGACTCCGCTTGGTTTCTAAGTGCACTGCATGTAATAACGTCAAATGGGACATGTTGACTCAACAAACAAGTTCGGTCGTGCTTAACGAAGAAGGAAAACTCGTTTGTACGTTGTAGCTCAATTGGAGGCCAATTTGGGTGCAATCCGAGAATACAGGATTTGAGTGACCAAATGGACTCCGCTTGGTTTCTAACTAGCGTTGCATCATAATAATGTTCAAATGGACATGTTTGACTCAACAAACAATTTGGTGGTGCTTAACAAAGAAGGAAAACTCGTTTGTACGTTGTATGGCTCAATTGGAGGCCAATTGGGTGCAATCCGAGAATTACAAGGATTTGGAGTAACCAAATGGACTCCACTTGTTTCTAAGTAATGTGGCACCATAATAACGTCAAATGGGATGTTTGACTCAACAAACAAGTTCGGTCGTGCTTTAACGAAGACGGAAAACTCGTTTGTATGTTGTAGGCTCAATTGGAGGCCAATTGGGTGCAATCCGAGAATACAAGGATTTGAGTAACCAAATGGACTCCGCTTGGTTTCTAACTAGTGTTGCACCATAATTACATGAAATGGGGACAAGTTTACTCAACAAACAAGTTCGGTGGTGCTTAACGAAGAAGGAAAAACTCGTTTGTATGTTGTATGCTCAATTGGAGGCCAATTTGGGTGCAATCCGAGAATACAAGGATTTGAGTGACCAAATGGACTCCGCTTGGTTTCTAACTCAACGTGGCAACCATTAATAACATTCCAATTGAGACATGTTTGACTTCAACAAACCAAGTTCATGTCGGTGCTTAACGAAGAAGAAAAACTTCGTTTGTTCCACGTTGTAGGCTATATTGGAGGCCAATTCTTGGTGCACCATCCGAGAAATCAGGGAATTTGAGTGACCAAATGGACCTGCTTGGTTTGGTAAAATCATGTGGCACTAAATAAATTCAAATGTGAACAATGTTTGACTCAACAAACAAATCACGTTCCAATCGCTTCATCGAATAAGGAAAAAAATTCGTTCTGTACGTTGTATGCTCAATTGGAAGCCCAATTTGGGGTGCAATCCCGAGAATACAAGGATTTGAGTGAGCAAATGGAATCCGCTTGGTTTCTAAGCCCGTGTGGGACGTGGTAATAATATCAAATGGAAACATGTTTGGAACCGACACAAAAGAATTCCAGTTATCCTTAACGGAGAAGGAAAACCTTGTTTGTAATGTTGTAGGCCTTCAAATCGGAAGGCCAATTATGGGGTGCAATCCGAGAATACAAGGATTACAGTGACCAAATGGACTCCGCTTATTTTCTAGTTGTATGGAACCATAATAACATCAAATGGAACATGTTTGACTCAACAAATCAGTTTCGGTTGTGCTTAACGAAGAAGGAAAGCTCGTTGTACGTTGTAGCTCAATTGGAGGCCAATTTGGGTGCAATCCGAGAATACAAGGATTTGAGTGACCAAATGGACTCTGCTTGGTTTCTAAGTCATGTGGAATTATAATAATGTCAAATGGGACATTTTTGACTCAACAAACAAGTTCGTTCGTAGCTTAACGAAGAAGAAAAACTTGTTTGTACGTTGTAGGCTCAATTTGAGGCCAATCTGGGTGCAATCCGAGAAAATACAAGGATTTGAGTGACCAAATTTTTCTCCGCTTGGTTTCTAAGTCACTTGGAACCATACATAATGTCAAATGGGACATGTTTGACTCAATAATCAAGTTCGTTGGAGCTTAACGAAGAAGGAAAACTCGCTTGTACGTTGTATGCTCAATTGGTGGCCAATTTGGGTGCAATCCGAGAATACAAGGATTTGAGTGACCAAATGGACTACGCTGGTTTCTAATTCATGTGGCAAAATAATAACATCAAATGGGACATGCTTGACTTAACAAAAAATTTTGTTCGTGCTTAACGAAGAAGGAAAACTCGTTTGTACGTTGTCGGCTCAATTGGAGGCCAATCTTGGGTGCAATCCGAGAATACAAGGATTTGAGTGACTAAATGACTCCGCTTTGTTTCTAACTAGCATTGCACCGTAATAATGTCAAATGGAACATGTTTGACTCAACAAATAAGTTCAGTTGTGCTTAACGAAGAAGGAAACTCGTTTGTACGTTGTAGGCTATATTGGAGGATAATTTGGGTGCAATCCGAGAATACAAGGATTTGAGTGACCAAATGGATTACGCTTGGTTTCTAACTCGCGTTGCACCATAATAACATCAAATGGGACATGTATACCTCAACAAACAAGTTAGGTGGTGCTTAACGAAGAAGAAAACTCGTTTGTACGTTGTATGCTCAATTGGAGGCCAATTTGGGTGCAATCCGAGAATACAAGGATTTGAGTGACCAAATGGACTCTTCTTGGTTTCTAACTCGCGTAGCACCATAATAATGTCAAATGGGACATGTTTGGACTCAATAAACAAGTTTTTTTTGTGCTTAACGAAAAAGAAAAACTCGTTTGTACGTTGTATGCTCAATCGGAGGCCAATTTGGGTGCTATCCGAGAATACAAGGATTTGAGTGACCAAATTTTCTCCGCTTGGTATCTAAGTCATTTGGCACCATAATAAGGTGAAATGGGACATGTTTGAATCAACAAACAAGTCCGGTGGTGCTTAACGAAGAAGGGAAAACTCGTTTGTACGTTGTATGCTCAATTGGAGGCCAATTTGGGTGCAATCCGAGAATACAAGGATTGAGTGACCAAATGGACTCCTCATGGTTTCTAAATAACGTGGCACCATAATAATGTCAAATGGGACATGTTTGACTCAACAAACAAGTTCAGTGGTGCTTAACGAAGAAGAAAAACTTGTTTGTACGTTGTATGCTCAATTGGAGGCCAATTTGGGTGCAATCCGAGAATACAAGGATTGGAGTGACCAAATTTTCTCCGCTTGGTTTCTAGGTCACTTGGCACCGTAATAACATCAAATGGGACAGGTTTTATTCAACAAACAAGTTCGGTTGTGCTTAACGAAGAAGAAAAAATCGTTTGTACGTTGTATTCTCAATTGGAGGCCAATTTGGGGTGCAATCCGAGAATAGTGGATTTGAGTGACCAAATGGACTCCGCTTGGTTTCTAAGGTGCATGGCACTGGAATAATGTCAAATGGGACATGTTTGACTCAACAAACAATTCGGTCCGTGCTTAACGAAGAAGGAAAAATCGTTTGTACGTTGTAGGCTCAATTTGAGGCCAATTTTGGTGCAATCCGAGAATATAAGGATTTGAGTGACCAAATGGACTCCGCTTGGTGTCTATCTCATGTGGCACCATAATAATGTCAAATGGGACATGTTTGAATCAAAAAAAAGTTCGTTTGTGCTTAAGGATGAAGGAAAACTCGTTCGTACGTTGTAGGCACAATTTGTGGCCAATTTGGGTTCAATCCGAGAATATAAGGATTTTAAGTGAGCAAATGGACTCAGCTTTATATCTAACTCAAGTGGCACCATAATAATGTCAAATGGGACATGTTTGACTCAAAAAAACAAGTTTCGGTCGTGCTGAACGAAGAAGGAAAACTCGTTTGTACGTTGTAGGCTCATTGGTGGCCAATTTGGGTGCAATCTGAGAATACAAGGATTTGAGTGACCAAATGGACTCCGCTTGGTTCTAACTCACGTGGCACCAATAATAACGTCAAATGGGACATGTTTGACTCAACGAACAAGTTCGTCTGTGCTTAACGAAGAAGAAAACTTGTTTGTACGTTGTATGCTCAATTGGAGGCCAATTTTGGTGCAATCCGAGAATACAAGGATTTTATTGACCAAATGGACTCCGCTTGGTTTCTAAATCACGTGGCCCCATAATAACATCAACTGGGACATGTTTGATTCACACACAAGTTCGGTTGTGCTTAACGAAGAAGGAAAAATCGTTTCTACGTTGTATGCTCAATTGGAGGCCAATTTGGGTGCAATCCGAGAATAGGGGATTTGAGTGACCAAATGGACTCCGCTTGGTTTCTAAGCCGTGTGGCACTGTAATAACGTCAAATGGAACTCATTTTACTGAACAAATAAGTTCAGCTGTGCATAACGAAGAAGGAAACTTGTTTGTATGTTGTAGGTTAAATTGGAGGCCAATTTGGGTGCAATCCGAGAATACAAGGATTGGAGTGACCAAATTTTCTCCGCTTGGTTTCTAAGTCACTTGGCACCGCAATAGCATCAAATGGGACATGTTTGACTCAACAACAAGTTCGGTTGTGCTTAACGAAGAGAGAAAAATCGTTTGTACGTTGTATTCTCAATTGGAGGCCAATTTGGGTGCAATCCGAGAATAGTGGATTTGAGTGACCAAATGGACTCCGCTTGGTTTCTAAGGTGCATGGCACTGGAATAATGTCAAATGGGACATGTTTGACTCAACAAACAAGTTCGGTCGGGCTTAACGAAGAAGGAAAAATCGTTTGTACGTTGTAGGCTCAATTTGAGGCCAATTTGGGTGCAATCCGAGAATATAAGGATTTGAATGACCAAATGGACTCCGCTTGGTATCTATCTCATGTGGCACCATAATAATGTCAAATGGGACATGTTTGACTCAACAAAAAAGTTCGTTTGTGCTTAAGGATGAAGGAAAACTCGTTCGTACGTTGTAGGCACAATTTGTGGCCAATTTGGGTTGAATCCGAGAATATAAGGATTTTAGTGACCAAATGGACTCAGCTTTATATCCAACTCAAGTGGCACAATAATAATGTCAAATGGGACATGTTTGACTCAAAATACAAGTTCGGTCGTGCTTAACGAAGAAGGAAACTCGTTTGTACGTTGTATGCTCAATTGGTGGCCAATTTGGGTGCAATCCGAGAATACAAGGATTTGAGTGACCAAATGGACTACGCTTGGTTTCTAAGTCATGTGGCACCATAATAACGTCAAATGGGACATGCTTGACTCAACAAAAAAGTTTGTTCGTGCTTAACGAAGAAGGAAAACTCGTTTGTACGTTGTCGGCTCAATTGGAGGCCAATCTTGGTGCAATCCGAGAATACAAGGATTTGAGTGACCAAATGGACTCCGCTTTGTTTCTAACTAGCATTGCACCGTAATAATGTCAAATGGAACATGTTTGACTCAACAAATAAGTTCAGTTGTGCTTAACGAAGAAGGAAAACTCGTTTGTACGTTGTAGGCTATATTGGAGGATAATTTGGGTGCAATCCGAGAATACAAGGATTTGAGTGACCAAATGGATTACGCTTGGTTTCTAACTCGCGTTGCACCATAATAACATCAAATGGGACATGTCTACCTCAACAAACAAGTTAGGTGGTGCTTAACGAAGAAGAAAAACTCGTTTGTACGTTGTATGCTCAATTGGAGGCCAATTTGGGTGCAATCCGAGAATACAAGGATTTGAGTGACCAAATGGACTCTTCTTGGTTTCTAACTCGCGTAGCACCATAATAATGTCAAATGGGACATGTTTGACTCAATAAACAAGTTTTTTTTGTGCTTAACGAAAAAGAAAAACTCGTTTGTACGTTGTATGCTCAATCGGAGGCCAATTTGGGGTGCTATCCGAGAATACAAGGATTTGAGCGACCAAATTTCTCCGCTTGGTATCTAAGTCATTTGGCACCATAATAAGGTGAAATGGGACATGTTTGAATCAACAAACAAGTCCGGTGGTGCTTAACGAAGAAGGAAAACTCGTTTGTACGTTGTATGCTCAATTGGAGGCCAATTTGGGTGCAATCCGAGAATACAAGGATTTGAGTGACCAAATGGACTCCTCATGGTTTCTAAATAACGTGGCACCATAATAATGTCAAATGGGACATGTTTGACTCAACAAACAAGTTCAGTGGTGCTTAACGAAGAAGAAAAACTTGTTTGTACGTTGTATGCTCAATTGGAGGCCAATTTGGGTGCAATCCGAGAATACAAGGATTGGAGTGACCAAATTTTCTCCGCTTGGTTTCTAGGTCACTTGGCACCGTAATAACATCAAATGGGACAGGTTTTATTCAACAAACAAGTTCGGTTGTGCTTAACGAAGAAGAAAAAATCGTTTGTACGTTGTATTCTCAATTGGAGGCCAATTTGGGTGCAATCCGAGAATAGTGGATTTGAGTGACCAAATGGACTCCGCTTGGTTTCTAAGGTGCATGGCACTGGAATAATGTCAAATGGGACATGTTTGACTCAACAAACAAATTCGGCCGTGCTTAACGAAGAAGGAAAATCGTTTGTACGTTGTAGGCTCAATTTGAGGCCAATTTTGGGTGCAATCCGAGAATATAAGGATTTGAGTGACCAAATGGACTCCGCTTGGTGTCTATCTCATGTGGCACCATAATAATGTCAAATGGGACATGTTTGAATCAACAAAAAGTTCGTTTGTGCTTAAGGATGAAGGAAAACTCGTTCGTACGTTGTAGGCACAATTTGTGGCCAATTTGGGTTGAATCCGAGAATATAAGGATTTTAGTGAGCAAATGGACTCAGCTTTATATCTAACTCAAGTGGCACCATAATAATGTCAAATGGGACATGTTTGACTCAAAAAACAAGTTCGGTCGTGCTGAACGAAGAAGGAAAACTCGTTTGTACGTTGTAGGCTCAATTGGTGGCCAATTTGGGTGCAATCTGAGAATACAAGGATTTGAGTGACCAAATGGACTCCGCTTGGTTTCTAACTCACGTGGCACCATAATAACGTCAAATGGGACATGTTTGACTCAACGAACAAGTTCGTCTGTGCTTAACGAAGAAGAAAACTTGTTTGTACGTTGTATGCTCAATTGGAGGCCAATTTTGGTGCAATCCGAGAATACAAGGATTTTATTGACCAAATGGACTCCGCTTGGTTTCTAAATCACGTGGCCCCATAATACATCAACTGGGACATGTTTGATTCAACACACAAGTTCGGTTGTGCTTAACGAAGAAGGAAAATCGTTTCTACGTTGTATGCTCAATTGGAGGCCAATTTGGGTGCAATCCGAGAATAGTGGATTTGAGTGACCAAATGGACTCCGCTTGGTTTCTAAGCCGTGTGGCACTGTAATAACGTCAAATGGAACTCATTTTACTGAACAAATAAGTTCAGCTGTGCATAACGAAGAAGGAAACTTGTTTGTATGTTGTAGGTTAAATTGGAGGCCAATTTGGGTGCAATCCGAGAATACAAGGATTGGAGTGACCAAATTTTCTCCGCTTGGTTTCTAAGTCACTTGGCACCGCAATAGCATCAAATGGGACATGTTTGACTCAACAAACAAGTTCGGTTGTGCTTAACGAAGAGAGAAAAATCGTTTGTACGTTGTATTCTCAATTGGAGGCCAATTTGGGTGCAATCCGAGAATAGTGGATTTGAGTGACCAAATGGACTCCGCTTGGTTTCTAAGGTGCATGGCACTGGAATAATGTCAAATGGGACATGTTTGACTCAACAAACAAGTTCGGTCGGGCTTAACGAAGAAGGAAAAATCGTTTGTACGTTGTAGGCTCAATTTGAGGCCAATTTGGGTGCAATCCGAGAATATAAGGATTTGAATGACCAAATGGACTCCGCTTGGTATCTATCTCATGTGGCACCATAATAATGTCAAATGGGACATGTTTGACTCAACAAAAAAGTTCGTTTGTGCTTAAGGATGAGGAAAACTCGTTCGTACGTTGTAGGCACAATTTGTGGCCAATTTGGGTTGAATCCGAGAATATAAGGATTTTAGTGACCAAATGGACTCAGCTTTATATCCAACTCAAGTGGCACAATAATAATGTCAAATGGGACATGTTTGACTCAAAATACAAGTTCGGTCGTGCTT